>BPLR01001861.1:0-38079 GCA_021605095.1 Caerostris extrusa
GGCTGCTGCCCGAGAATGTCTTCACACCGCGGAGCTCATCCAGCCAGCTGCCTTGCTGTTCAGAGGAATGCACCCCACACCCGTCATCAATGTCAGAACACCTGCGGATGGGAGAATTTTGAGAAAACGATCATTAAGTGTCTGCTATAAATATAGGAAAAGCATTTTATGCACGATTCGATATCTACTTGTAAAGATTCAGACCGAAAACAATTAGTTTGTTTGGTATACATACAAAATAAATACGCTCATGTACATAATACTGATTAAATTTTTCATAGAATAAAAAATAGGTAATGACTATACATTATCATTATCTTTTGTTTAGTATGCATAAATAAACTCCTTGATTTGAATTTGACAGTTAGAATGTAGGGAATTGGTATTGAATTGGTATGGAAACGCATTACAACATATATTGACACATTTTCACATATACAGTGGATAAAAAGTATTGGCAATTGCCTATAAATGATCATATTTGCTAACAAAGTATGTTTTACAAATTTTTATTTTAACATAGTGATTACAGAAGGAGAAAAGGCAAACAAACAAATATAACGAAATTTTCATTTAAATATTTTTTTAGTCAAAATCTACGAGAAAATCCAAAAATTTACATGATAAAAAAAAGTATTGGCAAAATTATGAAATTGACAAGATTATGAGCGAAAACAAAATCAATATGTTTAGTACTTTGTATGCATACCTTCTGCATCTATATAGCTTGTAATCTATTTCTCATAGAGGAAACTAAGGTCTTTGTTACTGTACTGTTGGGAATTTTGTACCACTTTGCAAGAATAAACGTTTGAGGTCGTCTTTACTTGAAATTTTATGTTTTTGATTTCAGATCCAGCAAGTGCCATAAATTTTCAATTGATTGATGTCAGGCGATTGAGGTGGGGGTTTTTAATTGGCTAGGAGCATTGTAGAGTAACCATTCACGGGTGAGATTCGCTGTTTGCTTGGGGGTCATTGTCTTGTTGAAAAACGAATGATGTTCCCAAGCCAAGATTTTGGGCACTGATTTTTTTATGGCGCAAAATGTCAATGTATGTACGTGCTGTCATAATACCATCAATAAAATGCAGGTTGCCAGTTCCATTAGCTGCCATACAGCCCCAAACTAAGACGCTGCCTCCACCATGTTTTTTACAGTAGCAGTTAAATGTTGCTTTTCCAATTCAGTATTTGGCCTCCTCCACACATATCGTCGTCCATCACTGCCGAAAACGTTAAACTTTGATTCGTCGGAAAATAACTGTGTTCCAAAAACTCTTCAGATAAATCAACGTGGAATTTTTATGAAATCTAACCCTTTTCTCCTATTTATTTCCGAGATGAATGGTTTTTTTCTAGCCGCCCTTCCATAATAACTTCTCTCGTGTAAAAACATTCCGTACAGTCTGTACGCTGAAAGTCTTTTGCGAAGTGAAAGCAAACATCTCTAGCTATCTGGGGTGCACTTATTTTAGGTTTTTCTTAACCTTGTTAATAATGACACGTTCTTCTCTTGTAGAAAAATATTCGAGGTAGTCCACTTCTTGTCTTATTTTCCGTTGATCCTGTTTCCTTGAACTTTTTACAACACTCTTGACAGTAAATAAACTTATATTGAACTGCACTCCTATAGCACGATAAGTTAAACCTTCATTTCTGAGCCTAATAATCGTGTTTTTAACACTAACGTCCAACCCTTCGATTGCGAAGTCATTTTACTGCAGTAATCGCCAAATAATGCATAGACACTTTTGGAGTAGTTTTTGCAGACTTTATACCGGTAGAGTTTTTATTAGTCGAAACACGTGACTTCAATGTAACAAAATTTGCATAGCAGTTAAAACCTTTGCCAATACTTTTGACATGCAAATTTTCGTTTTTGAAAGAAAAATCGTAGAAAATGCAAATTAAAATAAAATTTTTATTATTTTTTATATATCTAAGATGTCTTGTATTTAATTATGACAGCTAAAATTGCATAACATTTTATTTATTTGTCAATATGAATAAATAAATTAAGGCAATTGCCAATACTTTTTTTACCCACTGTATAAGAAAGAATGCATTACTTTATTTTGTATGAAATTAATTGCTTTGTTTTATACATTGTTATCAAACATGCAATATTCATATGCTTATACATAAATATTTTTTGGTATACATTAAGTAAATCCTAACATGATATTGAAAAAGAAAACAGGGAAGTGGTAGTCAAAATGGTCAATTTTGACCCATTAGAGATATTATAGCATTATGAAACTAATCCGTAATGAAGAAAAACAAAGCTGAAGATTGATGGGAAATACATTGACAGCATCATTTATTTGTTTATTAAGTTTATTCGAACACCTATACATCAATGGCAAGAACATTGTATTTTTGATAATATCTAAAAGGAAATTTTAAAATAAAAATTGTTGTAAACAAATGAATATAAGTTATAAGGTGCATAGACTTGTAATATTCATATCTTTCATAATATAACAATTAAGATATTATACATACAAGGTAGAATCCACAATTTTGAAAATCAAGTGGATAAAATGAGTTGCCAAAAGAAAAACCCGGGAAAGCCAATACTGGCAACTAATAAATTATGGTATCAGAGAATAGAAAATATACCTGAAGTCTAAGGTGCGATTTGGCCAAAATATTAAAAATTCCATTTTTAAAAAATGCATCAACAATTATAAAATCAAAAATCGTCTTTTATTTATTGATTCATCGATGACATCGTTAATGAAACATACCTATTTTTATGAATATTTAATAAAACTAAACAACAAAAAAAATACGGCTAAATTTAGAAATTCGGATATGATATTAAAATCGATGGTACTGAAAAGAAAGCTCTGATACATTTGAATGCAATATATTTAAAAAGAAACAACAAAAAAATTACATTACTGGAAAGTACTATAAGTTTGAAATGCATGCACACTTTCACTTATTAGCCACCCCTGTGTAGTAATAAATAAAAATTGAAGCAATCCTTTTATCTTGTATAAGTAAGTAAGTTGCATAAACATAAAGTAAAAGTAGTAAAATAAAGACGGTTAATAAACAGCCAAGAAACTCGTAGGCGTGTCAAATATAAAAAAAATATAGTAATCTCTGAATTCGATTGTAGCACTTCAAAGAGACATTCTATAAGTTCAGCTACCATCTTCAAACAAATAACGTTTCAAATTGTAGACCAACGCGTGATTTGGTAACATGCTTTGCCATTAGTTACCAAATCATAGCAGTGCTTTCCTCTGGTTTTTCTCAAGTATAATTCAAATGTAGGTCATCTACACAAAAGACAATTTAGAAAACCTTCTTTCCTTTTCTTATAAATGCACTTCAGTGACCAACTATTTTAATAAAATTGAATCTCAATGATGGCCAACATTAAGAAAGAAAAATATTGTTAAAATATTTATTTCAATTTTCAGAATCTTATCAAATAAATTCATGCTCAATTATTGTATTCAGCAACGTATAAAAAGCAAATTTTTCACTAAAACTGCTACTTTATCTTTAAATCGGCACAGCTTGTCTCTGATTTACCATTTAAGTAATGTTGGAACTTTTGAACTGGAAAAAATTCAGCTCGAAATCCGACGAACTGAATGTTGTTTATACGTCGGAGATGAACTTGATAAATTTGTAAGAAGTTTTTTTTTTCCATTAGTTTAATGATGAGAGAACCAGAAATATGCTGTATCCGGCGATGTTCATCTCAAATTATAATGATAATTAGACGAATGATTTCTTTGAGAACGTAAGTCTAATTGCAATTATAATTTCTATATGCCATTACAATATTCTATTATTTACCATTAGAAATGTCCTTCTTTTAGCAAACTTTACTTCATCGCATGTTTGATGAGTGAAAACGACACCATCGTCAACTTCATCACGTTCAAAATAACTTACATTTAAACGCATTTTACTAATAAAAAGCAATCTTCAATTAAATAGATAACTAATTTCCTTTTGTCAAAAAAAGCCCTGTAAAATTGGATAAATGTTTCCTACATTTCAGGCATAAAATATTATTAATAAATTTTTTTCTGCACATCTTTGCTGTAATAAATTATTTTTAATAAAAGTGATCAAAAAATATTTTTATAGGAAATATGTGTTTATTATCAAATATTTCTTTCAAAAAAAAACACAACGGAGATTTGTTAGAAAAACTTCTGTTAGAAGTCAATTCAAAAATTCTTTTTGTTGTTAAAAGTGACTTGATATCTTTCCAAGAAAAAGAATACTAATTTTTGTAAATTTAAGAATAGAACACAGATTTTTTTAGAATTAAACGTTTTTCAAGAGTGCACCAAAATGATAAAAAACGATAAACAAATGAAGAATTGAATAATGCTTAAAAAAATTATATAAAAATAAAAAATAATAAGTATATAAAAGTAAAAAGAAAACAAAGTTTGGAAAAATTACCCAAAATATCGGCCGTTGGGATTTGATAACTTTTTTTTTTTTTGTGGAGCTAGTTGGGCAATAAGTCGCCAAATGTGGTAACCCGAGTTTCTTATATTGTTTGCAATTCCCTTTACTTACAATCGCAACCCGTTACTTGGCGCATTTTTGGCAAAAGAATTTTAGAAGCCAAATTTCAACGGCCCCTATTCTGCGATTTTCCCAACTGAACCGATAAAAGAGAGATATAAAGATATTACTGAATAATATATTATTGATAAATATAGTATTGAAGAATGATATAGATATTTCGTAAATTTAGCAACTTTACCAATCATGTTTTCTCTTAAAGGTAAAAATTCAGAAATCCATACTTTTCATCTATTGGAAAATGAAAAATACTGAAAAAGAAACAAGTCAAGCTAAAAAATTATTCTTTTTATTAAAAGAAGTGAACTGAATGAATTAAGCAAAGTAGCAGAAAACTACAAATTATTCTCCATATTTCATATGGAGAAGATTAATATCACAAAAGATTTAATGAAGGATTTAACAAACGCGTTATTAAATAAATATTAGATGTTTACAATGCATACATACATTCAATTTGTAGTCTGCACATTGAAATGCAACGAGTCAGAAGAGTAAATAAATTATTTAATTAACTTATGCTAATAATGCTTTGAAAATCTGTATTATTATCTGATTCTTTAATGTTCAAGTGTTTACATTATATTTATTTAATTTTAAACAATATCCTCCGCTTCTGAAGCGGAGCTTTAGATGCAGATTTCTGCAACATAATAAGCTAATTGTTGACATAGATGCTAATTGTCGTTTAAATTGTATGGTCTTACTTATTAAATCGGGAAATTAAAAACTAACTCTAGTCCAAAATTGAATTTTTGCTTTTAGTATTTTTTATTGCCCAGCTTTCGAACTGTTGTATCGTACACATTTATCATGCAGGATTCAAGTTCGAATCCTATGGTGAAGTTTTCTTCGTCCCTTCCCTATACAAGATACTTTCCACACAAAAGAAAAAAAAATTTCACTTCTAGGAAAATATTTGTAGCATTTTTTCTCCTTTATCAATAATCAGGACGATTATTTTAAAATCATAAAAGAACAAATTTATTTTACTTTTAGCAATATTCAAACTCAGAAACTATCTTAACTTCTACAGGCTCTATTACGTCTCCTGGATTGGTTCATATGACATACAGTTTGCTATTAGAATCAAGAATCAATAAATAAACTCCTCTCCAACTTAGAATTCTTTCAGCAATGTTCGAACAACAAAAGTATTTTGCATAATTTACTTATTTCTCTTGTGCAAATAAGTAAACTTATTCATCAGCCTATTGCAACTTTATTTTTAATTCCTGTAAATAATCTATTGCAGAGGGATCTGAATTTCTCCACGCCACGAAGATTTCAACACTGCTAAGGGAACTCTCGTTTGCTGTCCGTACATCAAATGAAATGGTGAGATACCAGTTTGGAAACTTTCGATAAGCAAACAATGAGTATAGAATATGTTTACCCCAGTTTGATGGATCAATTCTAATTGTTTAATAACTTTGTTACATTTTTCCACTAAATCATCGATGCTTGGTTTGTCGCTCTACGATCATTTTGTGCATACTTTGGAATAGTTAGACTGAGACCTACAGTTTAACATTGCTATAAGGATATCCGGGATTTGAAAATCCAGGATGAGATTCTAGCATTTTATTGAACTATATAATTATCTGTGATATGAAGTTTGTACTTAAATCATTAGCTGTCATATTATGTATTACCGTTCTCATGAAATCATTCATGTTGATTTATCAATTAAATTTTTAGAGAAATAGCTTTTGGCCACTTGGAACATTGATCAATTAAACACAGTAAAATATTTATGATTTCTTGCAGATGGTCTAGCTATAAAACAAATTATATCAGTATTCACTACTTCAAATGGTCACTATTTTATTTTTGAAACAAGCGAAGTAAGGATTTTATTAGAATATTTTTCATGTGTTCTGAGTCGGTGCTGTTCGCATGTCTTACGAAATTGTTCAACATTTTGAGCCGTTCCAGATCAATAAAAAAGAATAATGAATTTTGTTTTAGTGTTTTTCATGCTAAAGGGGTTTGAAAAATATATTCATGTGCTAATTTTATTACTTCTATTCTTCTCTGTTCCGACAAAACTAATTGAAAAACAGACTTTCCTAAAACTTTTCTTTGGGAAACAACACTCCATCACAAATTAGTTTGGTTTTTATTCAGCATTAAAAAAAAAAAACGCTCTTTAATTATTCCTCTTTCCACGCTTCTGTCAGAGATTCACACATTTGAGTTGATTTTCTATCTAATTTACTTCCTCATAATGAATCATATATTCTGTGGATGTTTGTTTGGTGAATAAAGCTCCTTCGCTGCTTGTGTCTTGAGGTGATGAAAATGTTTTTTGGTCAAATCCCATTGAATTATTACGCCATTTTTTTAAATAATTATATTAAAGAGAAAATTAAAATCAAATACTGGAAGTATTACAAATATTGCTAGCGAAAATTTAAAAACAAGTATGCGGTGATGAGAGGATGAGCCGCCGACAGGAGAGTCTTACAGTAATGATATTTTAGAAACGTAATATTAAGGGGGATGGGTAGAAAGATATTAAGAACAGTTCTAGACCTTTTCCTATTTTCCGACGAGAATGCCGATAGATACTGTGATATTCTCGACAATCATGTCCTTCCTACCTTGTGGGCAACGTACGGTATGGATGATTGCTGGTATCAAGACGACAACGCAACATGCCATGTTGCAAGGAGGACTCTTGATTGGTATGTGAACAACAACGTTAAACGCATGGAGTGGCCGGCGCAGAGGCCTGATCTTAACCCAATTGAACATCTCTGGGACGAATTGACCGTCGGTTGAGGGCCTGCACCCCACTCCCCAAAAGCAAGCCTGAACTATGGAACTTCCTGTTAAACATTTGAAGGAAATTCCTCTTGCCACTATGGCTAATTTAGCGGAAAGCAGGCCCAGAAGGGTTGCAACTGTGATCGCAGCCAAAGGAGGCCCTACCTACTATTAATTTTAATAAATATGGGTTTATGTCCGTGTCCCGTCACTTTCTTCCACATAGTGTATTATAGCTAGGGAGGGATTTTAAGACTGCATTGCCAATAGGAGGTATAGAATTGTAGAAATTAGTGGAGGTTTTAAAAATAAAATGTCGAGTTTAGCAAATAAATTTTTAGAGAAATAGTTTCAGACCACTTGGAATGTTGATCTATTAAATACGCTATACGGAATACTTGAGAAAAATCAATTAATTAGAAAATTCAGAATTTGATACTTGTGCCCTAGAATCAACAATAATTTCATTTCCGTCGATATATATATATATATATATATACATATATATTTTGGCACAATATATATATATATATATATACATATATATATATACAACATTATATGACTGAGATTTTCAATTTAAAATATTAGGATCCCACTTTGGCAATAAGGGCATCACTTTTATGACTGATTTGTTGCTAGATTTCTTCTGATATTTAAGTTTAAATTTTGATTTTATGGTAGTGTCTCGCCTCGGGGCAACGGGCGTACCTGTTACGGAGTTCCTAGGTGGTATACGTTTCTCAGGGCATTTTCCTTCCAGCTAAATGTTGACCGCTTCCACATATATATGACAGTTGTTTTGTACTATTCATATTTCCTCCCATTTCGTATTTTATTTTCTTTGAAATATTAAGAAATTAAGTATATCAAGTATTTATGATATTTTGATATTGATATTTTTTTTTTCTTATGTTGGCTCAAACATTTTCATAATCGTTTAGCTTTCTTTATCATCAGATGTCTTGAACTGCTTGATTTTCTCTATCAACAGGTGTCTTGAACTGCTTGATCTTTCTCTATCAACAGGTGTCTTGAACTGCTTGATCTTACTCTATCATCAGATGTCTTGAACTAATTTATCTTACTCTATCATCAGATGTCTTGAACTACTTGATCTTACTCTATCATCAGGTGCCTTGAACTACTTGATATTGGATAATAAACACTAGCGCTGAAAAAACTAGCTGCTGAATAGTGCCTTTTATCCTCTTTGAAGACTATACCGACAAAAGACTGATGTAGACCACACACAGACTTAATTTAAGAGTTACTTTTTCCAATGACAAAAATAATATACATATATAATTCTGACAGTAATAAAAATATGAAAAAAAAATTAATTTAATTAATATATATAATACATCAAATATGATACACAAAATGTTTTATGACTATGTTTGATGAATTTTGTTACAATGTTTTTTTTTTACTTGATATTATAATATTGATAATATATTATTATTAGGTGAACTTAATTCACACAGGTTTTTTTTTTTTATTAATATTGTAATCACATGACAAGAATCATGCTGCCAACTAGTTAATGTTAAAAACCATCATTACTCTTTGATGTTTAGTATGTGTCATTTCCTTGAAACTTACAAAACATTAATGGGAAGTTTTACTTTTCTTGCTTTGATTAGAGTATAAGGAAAGCTTATGCTCAAGGAAATTTTTTGTGGAAGAATTTGGAGAATTTGTGTTGTTGTTGTGACTAATCCTCGGTGTCCAGCAGGGTGGGACGGAAACCCCATGAGTAATCTACTCATGGTTGAAGGGAAAGGGGACAACTTCTGTTGTGATGGAGTACCCGGAGTTAGAAGGCTCCGAGTTGCTGTAGATGGAAAGCTGTACCTTCCGGAAAAGAGTAAAGAATTCACTTAAGAGAAACTACACCACATTTGCGTATCATATGGGAGAAAACCTGGGAAAACTCCCAGCAGGCCAGATGCTGAAACGCCATCCAGGCTCCTCGTTTTTTTGATATCTCCTAGTTTGACAATGTCTACAACAATACCGCCAGCGAATTGAATCTCAGCCCTAATGCTCACCAGCGGAGTACATTACCTCTCAGCCACGAGTCGGGCATAGAATATGTAACCAGTTATAAATATGTGCCAAAAAATTTAAACAATTCAAAGGGGATTATTTTGACAATTGGTTTTTGTGTCTCTATGGTTATTTTGGCAGGTGGGTTAATTTTACAGTTTAGAACAGTTAATGTGGATATCGAGCCATGAACAAATATCCATGTCAATACCAGGATTCGAACTTGAAAACCAATGGTACCAAATGCGAACGCGCTAGCCACTTGGCTAGAAGGTCACCAATGACTTCCATATGAAAGACCAAAAGCGTCCTGGTCAACCGAAAAACTCCTGAGCCCCTAAAACCTAGTGAAACTATTATTGGTGATTGTCATCGATTGCAACTGATGCCTTTGAAGATAAATGGCCGGAAGACAAAGTCATCATTTTCAATATGACAATACTTTTGTTGTTTCATTTTGTTGCTGCAAATAAAAACAGTTTGACAATGCTCTGGTGCGAAATCCGCCACCATCTGTCATATTCTACAGATTTTGCTTCTTCAGATTACCACTTATTCCGATCGATGTGTCATGGTCTGTCTGAACAGTATTTCCATTCTTTTCAAAAAGTTAAAAATGGATTTTTATTTGGGGATAGCCCCCAAAGACGAATCGTTCTTCCGACGTTGAATTTCTCTTTTACTAGAGAAATGGGAAAAGGATAGGGTCTACTGAAAGACAATAGTTTGAACTAATATTTATAAATTTAATTTTTATTGAAATAAATACCTTATTTGAAGCAAAATAAAAAAAAAAAATATGCGACATTTTTAATAAACAATTTCTTTTATTTATAACACAAAAAAGTAATAAATAAAATTCTGTCAACCATCTACGAAACATCATTTTAAGAAGAAAGTGAAATATTTTTGTAAATTAATATAATTGTTGGTAATCAATATAAGCGGTATTGTTGTAAATCAATATAACATATAGTAAGTAATTATACTATTAAAATTGAGTAGTATAATCGAAAAATAATGCTCTTTTATAAAACTTTTGGTTTAAAAGCGGTACAAAAGGTAAACATACACTTTGTAACATTTAAAAGGTTTGGTTTGTCACTCTACGGACATTTTGTACGCACTTTAGACTAATTAGATCAGGACCTACAGATTAACTTGGACTTCAAACCACTCACAAATATCCATATCCCCGCCTGTATTCGAACCTGAAGTTTGTGGTACCAAAGGCCAGAGCGCTAGACAATTGGCCATCAGGTCGCAACATATAAAAGTGAAGTATTCAAAATTATTTTTGGCTTATCTACACAAATTTTATGTGTGCAATATTAGTGATGCGGACAATAGAAAATGTTCAGTGTCCTTTGTAATATGATTGTGTCAGCAAAGAAATATGGCGCTTTCGACCTCTACTTTTAAATATTGTTAAATTTATCTGTTTCCTTCTACTAAAACGATCTTCAGTAAATACTTACAAAAAAAGAATCAAGTGATGTTAAAGTCATATTTCGGCGGCACATTCATTTAAGAAGATATCGAGAATTGAACCACATTCACAATAAAAGTGGGAATTCAAGTCAATCGAAAATCAATCCAGTCAATCGAAAGCAGTAATGAGCAAGAAATTAAACTTCTGGTTAGCTGGCATTCTATGACAAGAAATTTTAATATCAGGTGGAAACCTATCTTAAATGTGCGCACATAAAAGTGTAAATAAGGCAAGAAGAAATATTTGAAAACTTCTCCTTCACCTGTTACAAACCATATTTAAGAGATTTTTTTCAGAATAGGTCAAGATTTTTTTGATTTTTAAATATCATAAAAATGTTTAAAATGCAAAGTGATCATAAAGACCACATTGTAGTTTTTAAAGCGCACTGTAAAGCCACGCAGGATTTAAATAATGAAAAAGTATTTACTTATATATTTACATAAAAAGCAAAGTATGAAAAAACAAATTACATTTATAATAAACAAATTAATGACAAAAATAATAACTTCATCTATATAATTTATCATATGCATGTTAATGTTTCCCAAATATGTAATTGAAAAATGGCAACTATTTTTATCAAATTTCTTCAAATATCCTAAAATTAATTTTCACCAAATTATTTTAATTTTTATTTGAAATTTAGTAAATTTCATGTAACTCTTATTCGAATTTTATTAAATTCAAAACAGATTAATAATTGAATAATTCTATTCAATTAAATAATTATTTTTAAATGCTTTCAATTTTTGTTAGTTATATTTTAAATTAAAAATTGTTAACTAATAATGGCATTTGAAATATTTAAACTAAATATTTAATTAATATTAAATCATTTTAAATATTTCTCAAATATTTAAAAAGTGGGATAGTTTTTAAGAATTTTTGACCTTGTAACTTTTATTTTATAAGAATATATTTAAAAGTGAAAAAATAAAATTATTATCAGCAACAAATTTCAGTAAAAAGTATATTTCGAACAAATTTAACCACAAAATTCCAGGAAATTTATTGATTTGTTATTTTAAAATTCTGATATTTAGAAATTTTAAAAGCTTTTTAATTCGAATACAATTGAAAATTATAGTTTTATTCTATTAAAACTGAAATTGGAATTCTTCAACATTTCATATTATTGTCCAAATTACAATTTTTCCTTCAACTAATTGAAGCAATTGTTATTTTATAGTGCTCTTTGTTATATATAGTGCTTTTAAGAAAAGCACTGAGTACTATTAATAAAACTTCAAACATTCTAGATAATGATAGTTTATTATTTATTGATAGAAAAATCTTTTGAAAAATATTCAAATTGTAGGTACTTGTCTTGTACCAATTATAAGTCTGATAAAATAAAGAATTCTTATAATCAAAATTCTGAATTCCGCAATTTCTTAATTTATAGTACTCAGTGCTTTAAAAGAAACTTAAACATTCTGGATAAGGATAGTTCATTATTCCTTGATAGAAACATATTTTGAGAAATATGGCAAATTATTCTACGAATTGTAGGTACCTGCCTTATACGAATTATAAGTCTGACAAAAAAAAAAAAAAAAAAAAAGAACTCTTATAATCAGAATTCTGAATTCCTCAATTCCTAATTTAATTTATAGTACTCAGTGCTTTAAAAGAAACTTAAACATTCTGGATAAGGATAGTTCATTATTCCTTGATAGAAACATAGTTTTTTGAGAAATATGGCGAATTATTCTACGAATTGTAGGTACCTGCCTTATACGAATTATAAGTCTGACAAAAAAAAAAAAAAGAACTCTTATAATCAGAATTCTGAATTCCGCAATTCCTTAAATTAAAGTACTCAGTGCTTTAAAAGAAACTTAAACATTCTGGATAAGGATAGTTCATTATTCCTTGATAGAAACATATTTTGAGAAATATGGCAAATTATTCTACGAATTGTAGGTACCTGCCTTATACGAATTATAAGTCTGAAAAAAAAAAAAGAACTCTTATAATCAGAATTCTGAATTCCGCAATTCCTTAAATTAAAGTACTCAGTGCTTTAAAAGAAACTTAAACATTCTGGATAAGGATAGTTCATTATTCCTTGATAGAAACATATTTTGAGAAATATGGCAAATTATTCTACGAATTGTAGGTACCTGCCTTATACGAATTATAAGTCTGAAAAAAAAAAAAAAAAAAGAACATTCATAATCAGAATTCTTAAACTCTTGATTTAAGCAACGTACATTAGATTGGAATAATGTGTTATTATCACACACATTTGAGAAATATGGCACTTAGTTTTAAATAAATCCAAATTTATTTATGTCTTTAATAGAACATTAAAATCTAAAATTATCAGGAAGACTTATAATACGTATTACAGCTTTTTTTTATTACTTGATTTATTGTACTTTTTATTACTTGATTTAATACAATTATCTACTGAATACGATATCGAATTAAATTCATCGGTTTAATTACGATATTTAAATCCTTTTATTATAATAAACCATTTGTCGTTAAATTCCTGGACAAATTGGATCCTGGATTGTTATTTTTAGATACTCTAGAACCCGGTTCACGTAACTGTGGATCAAAAGTCACGATCCTAATTGTTCTAAATCACATTTTGAAGTATCACAATGTAATTAAATCATGGGGATTCTCTTACCTATGAAGGTGATTGCTAACATCCATGGGAAATCCAGTGATTTCATGATGTCCGATTTCGAATACCAAAGTCCAAAGGATTCTTCCGGGTTTAGTGTCTTTAGGCCCGTGGTGCCTTGTTCCAAAAGGGTTTGATTCTGCGCAGACTATACGCGACGAAATTTATTGACCGGTTTATTCCACAGGTTTCCTACCGAAAAAAAAAAAAAAAAAAACAATTAATAAAATGTATCTTGCTTGTAAATTTAATTCTTTTCTTGGAAAAGAGCGTGGTAGTAAATCGACTGTTACATTTCGTTCCTTGCTCTTTTATGATGGCGAGTAATGATGCGGGGGCGGGAAATGTGGGCGGCAAAAGGTTCTGGCCATTCAAATAGAAGGGGGTTTCCTAGGTGGGCGGTATTATGATTGAAAGAAAGTTAATATCAAAGGGTTTGTAAAGTTTACCATGCTAGAAATGTCTAAAAATACCTCATTAAATATCATTCCAATTCCAGATAGTACTACAATTACTATTATATTTTAAGAATGTTTCAAAATAGTTCAGAAATAAAGAAATAATACTGATAATTTGTATTGAATGTTTTATTGAAGCATTTTTGTATAACTTGAATTAAAACTTTAAATATTTGTTATTAATTTCTGTGATATAGAAATTTTGTCCTATTTAAAATGTAGTGGGATTTTTTTTTTTTTTTTTTTTTTTTTTTTTTTTTTTTTTTTTGTAGCCAAAAGTGTTATGTTGTATAGAACCATATTGCATCTAATTTATTATTTTTGTTGTTGTTCTTGTTGTAATATTGGTATTATGATTGAAAGAAAGTTAATATCAAAGGGTTTGCAAAGTTTACCATACTTGAAATGTCTAAAAATATCTTATTAAATATCATTTCATTTCGAAATAGTGCTACAACCACTGTTATATTTTAAGAATGTTTCAAAATAGCTCAGAAATAAGGGAATTATAAAAATTTAAAGAATATAATACTGATAATTTATATTGAATTTTTTATTAGAATTGGTGCCTTTTTGTATAACTGGAATGTCACTTTAAACATTGTTATATTATATATGTATATTGCTATATATTTATTGAATATCACTTAAAACTTTGTTATTAATTTCAGTGATATGAAAATTTTATTCTATTTAACGTTTAGTGGTATTTTTATTTTTGATAATAATAATATTTTGTAGCCAAAAGTGTTACTTCGTATTTCAACAATATTGCTCCTAATTTTTGTGATTGTTGTAATTTATATTAAATTATTAGGATTGGTTGTATAATTTGAATTTTTTTATATAACTTGAATAACACTTTAGATGTTTGTTATTAATTTCAGTTATATGAAATTTCAGTTATGGGAAGTTTCAGTTATAGGAAATTTAGTCTAGTTTAAAATTTAGTGGTATTTTTATTTTTGGTAATAATAATATTTTGCAGGCAGAAGTGTTACTTCGTATTCAACAATATTGGTCCTAATTTTGTTGTTGTTGTAATTTATATTGAATGTTTTATTAGGATTGGTGCATTTTTTGTGTAACTTGAATAACATTTTAAATATTTATTATTAATTTCAGTGATATGGAAATTTAGTCTTACTTAAAATTTAGTAGTATTTTTATTTTTGAACTGCTTGATCTTTCTCTATCAACAGGTGTCTTGAACTTCTTGATCTTAATCTATCATCAGGTGTCTTGAACTACATCTTACTCTATCATCAGGTGCCTTGAACTACTTGATCTTACTCTACCATCTGGTATCAAGAACTACTTGATCTTACTATTTCATCAGGTGTTTTATTTTTTCGTAATAATAATATTTTGTAGCCAAAAGTGTTACTTCGTATTCAACAATAACGCTCCTAATTTTGTTGTTGTTATTGTATAATTATTTTCTTTTAACAGAACTTTTCCAGAAGGTATTTGAATTAAATTGACAAATTAATATCATTTAAAAAAAAAAATTTTTTTTTTTGTCATGAATATATGAAGATTTTAATAACTATTAGAAATTTAAAAGTATGCGAAGAATCTTAGTCGTGGTTTTCTTTTCAACTTTTTATATTTACAATACGATAAAATATGTATCGTTATCTGTATCGTTGTAAATGTTTTTGTTCTGTTTTTTTAATTACGCGATATCTCTCTATTATTTTTAAAAAAGTTTTTTTTTTTTTTAATTTCCAATGGCAGATTATGAACAGTTACAGAACAACGAAAAATAAAAAAGAACAGAGAAAACAACAAAACATGCTGCAACATTCATTAATCTAGCATATCTCTAGCCTCCCAATATCGCTCGGCGAGAAAAGTCTTGCTCAGAGCAGGACAGTGCAGTAGATGCGTGGAGTCCATAGCCTCTCCAGAGCTGCACACAGTACATATCGGGGAAGGAACAATTTTGAGTCTGTAAAGATGTTTACGCGGGCAGTCATGACCAGTGGCTAGTCGGAAATGAGCGACTGCTCTACGCCTTGGAACATTACATAGATTTGGGATGGCATTCTTCCAGGACTTTTGGGAAACACGGTTATAGAGGTCTTCTTGAGCGCGGACTTTAATTGATCTTTTGATGAGATTTTTGATAGAGTGGAAGGGTATAGGACGAGATGTTTTTTGTGTGATTAAAGCCCCCCTTTTAGCCAGGAAGTCGGCTTTCTCATTGCCTGGAACCCCACAATGGGCAGGGACCCACTGAAGGACTATAGTTTTTTCAAGTGACGCCAGGTTTTCAAGATGATAACGGCAATCAATGTGTCTTGGGTTTTAGGATTATTGTTAGAAACAATAGCTAACAGAGCAGCTCTAGAATCACAGAGGATAACAGCTCTTGTGAATTTTCCAGATGGCACTGCAGCTGTGTGAATCGCAGCAATTTCACCACCAAACGCAGTACTTCGTCCAACAGGGACGTAGAAAGAAAAAAATTTCTGAAAAAACTCCGGTACCGGCGTTAGGGCTATCAGACAGGAGGATCCATCGGTAAAGATTTTGAGCCACTCAGGATCAGGGTAAAGAATGTTTAACATTTCTAGAGCAAAGGGCTCTCAAAATAGAAGTGTCTGTATTACTTTTATTAAAAAAAAAGTCTTTTTTGAAAAAGTCCTTGCCAAAAGACACTTTTGAACTTTTTGTTCCATCTGCATATGCTCACTAGGAAATTCAAAATTTGAAGCAAATTACTTTCATGTCATCAAATCAACTCATATCGAATGCCTTAAGTGGTAATAATAAAATAATGAAAGTGGAATTTTCAACTTCTATTTAAGCTGTTTAAACCAGAGACGTCTATTTTTTTTTTTTTTTTCCCTTACATTTAAAAAAGAGTAAAAAAAAAAAAAACCTCGAGAATTGCACATAAAATATTATTAAAACTAGCTAAAAGTAAATCTTCTGAGGGACTACGAAATTCAATTACAACATGTAAACAAACATATAGGTACATTTTTCCCCGTAATGAAGCTTTCTGAAGTTTTGTAAAGCTGAATTTCAGCTTGTCTGAGGTATTCAATAAATAAGAACTAGCTAGTAAGATATCCCAGCTCGTATTATACGCAGTAAATTTCATACAAAAAAAAAAACACCAGCATTTATAAATATAAAATTGTTTTATTTATATTTTTAATATAATGATTATAAAAAATAATAAAATTTAATTATAAAATAATAATTTTCATCAGTAAAATCATGAATTTCATACTCTACTTCACTCATCAATCTATTTAATTCTTCTCCAATCGCGTGACATCCACGTGGTGGACAAAGACATCTGCCTAGGCAGATTTCGAGACAGGAATTGTTTTTCTTTTTTTTATGAGGTAGTGTTGTCAGCCCTACGCCCAATAGTCTTATAAGACCGGGACTTGCTATTTAAAGTGGATTCGAATCACTACAAACATTCATGGCCCCGATGGGACTCGAACTTGAAAACTCAGGCAGTGCTAGTCACTCGTCCATCAAGACCCTCTTTAAACGTTTATGGTAAAAAAAACGTTTTATTTTGCATTTTTGACATTCTGGTACGTGAATTTTTAATACTTCGAAATGTTTCATATAAGAACATTTTTTTGTTGAATGCAAAACCTTGTAAAGTGTTTATTCTGAATAATGCAATGTATATCAATTTAACTAACAGAAATCTCTGTTACATCAATTTTACAACAGCTTTATTCAGAGTCAATCCTTGAGCTTTGTAAAATGTAAGAGCAAAAGCTAATTGTGGTGGAAATTGTTTTCTTGAAAATTAAAATTTCAAATTATCAAAAATTTCTTTATTAGTGGAATTAAAACACAGCCACTATATTATTATTTCATGCGTGTAATTTTCAAATTGCACTATTACTATTCTTGTCATCTGATTAGGTGGACTATGCTTTTCCTTCATAGATCATATCTTTGACGTAACCTAAGGTTTCGTTTATTAATCCTTTTTCAACTCTAAAATTAGAACCTAAAGAACCAATCAACTATCGAAACATTAATTATATACCAGGGTGACCTTTCCGCATCAAATTAATTTAAGGATAGTTACTCAAAAATAAATCGGCAGTCCAAGTCAAATGATTTCTTGATCGTATCCCCATTAATAATGAAAATGATGTTAGTGTCTAGGGCAATTAAAAAAAAAAACAAGATTGTTTGTTTTTCATTTTTTTTTTTTAAATTTTAATGCACATTACCTCTATTTACATACAAGAAAGTTAATTAAATAAACATCGCAATAAGCTGTTCTCTACCATTTAACGCCGCTCCCTCTTTCTTTCTCTTCCCAGAGTTCAAGTAGAGAGGGATCACTTGACTTTTATTTCAAGCAGGTACTGCTATTTGTGGATACTATTGTCGTCGTCGTATTCCTCATGGAAGGAGGGGTGCAGCTTCTGTTCTGATGGAGCACCCGTAGGTAGAAGTCTGACTTCTGCTCCGTGACGCTCTTACAGTCATAGGAGACCGGGACCTACGGCTTAAAGTGTATTCCGAACCACTACAAACATCCATGGCACTGCCGGGACTCGAACCCAAAACCTGTGGCACCAAGCACCAGAGCTCTAGACACTCGGCCATTCAGGCCCATGGATATAAAATTGTTAATATAAAATTAATTAATGATAATATAAAATGTACGCTTGCTTACAGATGTAAATTACGAGGAAAAATCTTACAGATGTAGTATTTATGAGATAAATCGCAATTTTATCTTTTAATCAACACTTTTTGTAAAATAATTATATTAAATATTTTTTAAATTAAAAAAAATATTTAAAAATTATTAAGTATATTTAATTGCTTTTTTAAAAAGTGCGTGACAAAAATTTATAAACTGCAGACTGGTATAAAGATTCTCTTTGCTCGTCCTAATTAGCCCTATTCATACAAGGGCTGATTAAATGAAATTTTTTGGCTAGAGAATAGCAGGAAGAACTACCTAATCAAAATCAATGTCACAAGTGATTAGGGAAAAATTAGAGACATTCAATATCGTCTTAATGATGGAAATAAATGTTTAGAATGATTTATGTTGGTATCCGAAACTAGAGTGATTCGATTAAATTTATAACGAATCTTCTTGAATAAGGGCTCAAAATGTAATTGATTTTTTTTTTTTTTTTAATACTAGCCCGTGGTACATTAAGTCAATGTCGTCACTTGTGGTAAATTTAACACTAAATAACTGTTAATAGAAAAATTTGATAATTGTGTTTTTTTAAGTCCTCTTACGTTTTTTTTTTTGCTTTACAATTTTTACTTTTGTAAGTGAAAAGTAAAAAGTTAGGGTCGACGTCAAGACATTTATCAGTGAGGTCCTACCATGAATTACGCATTAGGTGACATCATGCCCTGTGGCACTGGTATATGAATGAATAAGGAATAAGCACATTATAATAATAATAAGCACATACATGTTATGAAATGCTCTTTATTAATAAACGTTACAGATATATGTATGTATAATAAAGTTGACAAAAAAATATTTAATGTGAAATCTGTGGTTGCTTATTTTCAGATAATTTATTAATATTAGCTTCATATTCCGTATTCATTAATTTACTCATTTCGCGGTTAATTTATTTCCAAGTTTAATTCTGTTGGTAAATTTTACAAAATTTATTGATGAAAAAAATTTGTTACACGAATATCTGGAAACGCATATATCGTTAAAAGATCATTAGCAAGTTTCTTCACTGATATAAAAATTGTTTGTTAAAAAATCCCACATTTCAGTATGGGAGTTTTTAGTGTGAGATCATTATTATCTGCACAACTTTCAGAAATTTTTCTTTTCTGCCACGGAAAACAAGTTTTAAAATTTATTTTTCCACCCTATGCTGCTTCGAAATTCATCTAATTCCATTTCTAAATCATTGATAATTAGCCACATAAGTTCAGTTTACTCCATTGTTTCGAATTCCGTTCTGTATGGATATAAAATTAGTGAAATGCTATTTTCAAACTTTTTAAATTTATTAAATCTCTCCTGAAAAGCTTGTTTTATTTCCTGTATAATGATTAAATATTTTTTTTTTTTTTTCCTAGAATATCAAGTACATTTTCAAAAATTATTGTGTTCTGAAAACGTTTTTTGTAACCGAGAGGAATATGTTATATTATTTTCATTTTCAATTCTTTAATGAAGATGTCAAGTTTCGTCATAAATACTTCGACATTTTCAAACATCATTAATACTGTATAGTTTTCAAAAATTGCTAGTTGTGCATAACCATGTACATGCTTAGTCTCATCTAAAGCAATTTAATATATTTCTGTAAATCTTAAGTAGTTAATATGTAGTTGAAAAGAAACATTTCATTCTGATACTATTATTTGCATCTTTAATTATTTTATTTTTTTCTTATCCCCACTTGGTAGATTGCAACATCTAAATCAAGTCTGCTGAAGTCGCTGAAGGAGGAAAGTGCCTTCAGGGGGTGGGTTTTAGGTTAAACTAACCAACATTTGCCGTATCGTTTGGGAGGAAACCCGGATAAATCCCACCAGATAGTCCGATTCACGAAGAGAGGTGTTGAAACATCACAAATGCCATTGAGTCTCCTCGTTTTTTGAAATAGTGTCTACAACAAAGCCGCCAGAGGATTGAACCTCCGTCCTAATGCTCAACAACATCGAGAGTAACCACTGTGCCACGAGTCGGACGTATCTTTAATTGTACTGCGACTTATTGATTAATTTTTAAGCCTTATAATCCATTTTTTTTTAATCTGCTAGCAAAATAGCACTACCACTTTAATTCCATCACGTCCTTTTAAACACTCAAATTTGTCTCATAACACCTCCCACGTTAAAACAAACCTATGCAAACCTAAACAATTCATGCGACATGATGTGGACAAGACTTCCATGCTACCCGACTAAAAAGCATTAACTGATGTAAATGACTTAATGCTTCTTATTACTGAACTGAAATTTTGAAGGAAAAAAAAAATAATGCCCCTCTTCCCTGGCTGTTGCAAAGTACTGATTTGTAGAGACGATCCCCATATTATTTTAATTAGTAAACATAGTTTTGCAGTGGTGAAATTTTGTGTAGAATATATTTTTTTTATTGATGCATTATTCGAATTATACCATTAGTTGATAATGTTAATTTGAATGATTTTAATTCAAGCTTAACATTTGTAAATAATAATAAATTCACTTTTGTTTATGTTTAAAATTATGAATTTGTTTGTGAATTATTTAATGGGAGTGTGTTTCCTTTACCAATTATATAAGTCTCTGAAGGCATGTGAACTGTAGGTGTAATATTTGGTATGGGTTATTACGGAATTCACAATGGTTAATGTGTGTGTTGGGTAAACGGAGTATCTAGTTATTTTCAGGATCCGTTATTGTTTAAATTAAGGTTTAAAGTATGAGAATACCACACAAGCATTGAAAGAAAAACGGTCAGAACACACGACTAAGTCCTTTTTTTTTTAACAGAACAATGCTCGATCACATGTTGAAAAATGAATTTAAAAAAAAAAAAAAAACATTCGAAAAAAACATTGCTTTGATGGGAAATTCTACCCCATCCACCATATTCTTCAGACATTGCTCCTACTGATTATTATTCGTTTCGACTCACGGCCTGTCTGAACAACATTCCATTCTTTTGAAGTCAAAATTGAACGCCACAGCCACAGAGATTGGCCTCAAAAAGATAGAAAATGTAGTGTCTACCGGCACCAATGGGGATAGACCCCTTAACCCCCTCGTCTTATTTCATATACTTAAATTACAATTAAATATTGGCTGCTTAAATGTTAGTGAAAGTAAAAAATAATGTTTCTAAAAATTTAAAATGGTACTCGGAAAATTAAATAAAAATAAGATAAGATAAAAATAAAAAATCTAAAAAATAAAAAGAATTTAAGTTAAAAATTCGTTACAATTATGGACCAGTTGTAGATGCCATACATAATTGTTTGCTGAAACTTGTGGAGTATATCATGATGATCTGAAATAGAATTGGGTAGTTTTCTCCCCAAAAAAAGGCGCTTCCCAGAACTAAAATTGTAGTGTTTTATTTTTTATTTAATTTCATTTATTTATTTATTTGATGTAGTGTCTAGCAGTGTACAGTGTTTTGTTTGATGTAATAATTAAAAGTTTGTAATGAAATAAATACCCCCTTCCCTCTAAACCTCACAAATTAAGTTTAATTAATCAGCAGATTTTTCAAACTCTTTAAATGTTCGTTAATCAAAATCTAGAAAGAATAATTATTGTAGTTAAAATTATTATTCCGCTTCTTCAGCAAAGTGAACATTCAGGATTTCTTCCTTCTGCCGGGGAAGAAAAAAGAACAGAGATGGGAAAAAAAAAAAAAAAAAAAAAGATTTTTTTAAATGTTGACATCCGGTCCGTTAATCGACTGAATTTGTTTAATTATTTTAAAGCATAGTCTGATTGTGCGGAAAATTGGCAATGTGCCAAATCACTTGGATTCAAAAGGAGCTCCGTCATATGGAAGGAAATAGGATTTAGGACGGATCTTAATTGCAATAAAAGAAATTCTAATTTTTAATAATTAAAATTGTATATTGCACTTAATTAAAAGAAAAACCAGGTGAAAAAAAAATCCCACACTAACTATGATACTTTTTCTTTCAAAGAAATTTTGCGCTGCGTCTATCTGAATTACTTCACCCTTAACAAACAATCGATTCATCTGTTTTCGTCGTTAAATCGGATGTTTACTCTTCCACGCCATACATGGTCGGATTATGTAAACATTCAACTTTCGTGCATTCTGAATAAAAATATTTAATTTTAAGTGACAGGAAAAAAAAAAAGTATTTTCCGAAAACCTCTGTAGAGCGATTATTACATAATAAAAAGTAATACATTTTAAATTCTCATACTCTAATACTCAAATTAATTTAATTATTTTATCATTTAAGAAAAAAAAACAAATATTCAGTTCTCGCACAATGTGGAACAATAATAAAAACATCTCTTTTAACTCGCCGAAAAATAATAATAATAAATATTCTGCAAAGTTTATTTTTAGCGACGATTCTTTCATGCTATGAATAATTTTCGGTTTTTTGAAAAACTATCAATAAAATTTCTTTTCACAATCATTTACTAACTTCAAACAAGTTCATTACCTATCGAACGATATCAGCGTGAAAAATTTTTTCCAACATTTATTTTCTCGAAAGATACCTAAAATTAAAAAAAAATAATTCGTTGTTAATTTCAGTACAAATTGTTTTTTTCGTGCGGTTTAATATTTTGTCTCACAATCATATATATATATATATATATACTAGCAGACCCGGCCTCGCGTTGCTGTGGCTTTCTTGTATTTCGTTCAATCATTAGATACTATAATTGGTATTGTTAAGGAAGTGATTGGTAAAGAATGATGAAAAGTTCAAAATAAGCTTCAACGAATAGAAAATGTTTAATTTTTATTAATTTAATGAATGAGGTAGATAATGTTGATTTTTAACACTGTTTTATAATTATTTCACCTAATTTAATTTTTAATAATCATTACTTTCATTTAACTAAGAACTAAGCGATGAACACTATTTCTTGTTAATCTGTCTTTCGTCAAAATAAATAAATTCAATGGTTTTCCAACACGTGAGCATGCAACATACAGCTGCCTATGGGAGAAACACAGATTCTCCTAGTCCAAGCCACAAATAGCCATTGTCTGCCCTTGCGACTTATTTATTGTCATCGCAAAAGCCAAACGTATCGGAAATTGTAGCCTTTTGAAAGGTATTGTAGATTCTGATGGTATCATAGGTATTCGAGTAACAGGACGACTTCGCCTTTAAACTTTCCAGTCAATATCGTTGCTTCAAGTACGTTTCCGGTAATTCTTCTGATGACTAATCGTGTACCGTTGCATAATTTTGGTGCATTTAAGTTACGCAATAGAATGACCATACCTTTTATAGATAAGATAAAATGTACGTCACACAATACGTTGCGGTACTCGGAATTGGAAACTTTTGGTCCGCGATCTTGATGCACTGCTCGAAATATGATAATCGTCGATTTTGCATTTAAATAAAAAAAAAATCTGAATAAAAACTATCCTATCTCTCAAGTTGGAACAAAACACGTTTAAAAAGAAAAAAAGCTAAAATCGGATTGTTAGTTTCGGAGTTCATCCCAGACAAACATCGTGACACGGAAATTATATATAATAGATATATATATACAGAGAGAGAGATTTATCACCGATAAATATATTGCCCGACATAGATAATGCAACACCATAAAAGAGTGGGGTAGTCAGGGGTGCTTATCAGATAGATGCAGCGCAAAATTGTTTTAAAAAGAAAAAAATATTATAGTTACTGCAAGTTTTTCTTTTAATTAAATGTAATCTAACATTTAATTCTTAAAAATTAGAATTTTTACCGCAATTAAGATAACTCCTAAATCCCATTTCCTTCCCTATGACGGCGTTCCTTTTGAATCCAAGTGACTTGGCACATTGCCAATTTTCCGCACAATTGGTGGTCAGATTATGCTTTAAAATAATTAAGCAAATTCAGTCGATTAACGGACCGGATGTTAAAAATCAAAAAGTTATATATATTTTTTAATGCGATGAAAATTTATACACAAACGAAAACGTGTGCATAAAAAAGTGACGATATTTAGTAGAGTATTAAAAGTGTAATTGATATTTATAAGTGAAGTTATTTACAAAATGGTAATTGTACACAGAGATGAAATAAGCAGGAAGTAGAATCACATCTCGTGGCGACTCAAACCGCAACTCTACAAGTGAGGTACAGATTCAATTAAAGTGCGCAGTGTTCAGAGGGGTGGGAGAACATATGCTCTCAGCCATCCTGTTCATCCACCTGTTGCAGTAGGGAGGGGCAGGCAAACGATGGCCTATTACGTCTCAGATATGGTCGATTGGTGAACGATTAGGGGTCATTGTAGGTCAAAAAAGCAACTGGCATACTGCACGGTTTGTCTGATAATAAATGCTGTATGCAGTCTAGCGTCGTGCTGCTGGAATGGCCGAGTGGCTAGCGCTCTGACCTTTAGTACCACAGGCTTCAGGTACGAATCCTAGCGGTGGCATAGATGTTTGTTGGTGGTTCGGAATCCACTTTAAACTGTAACTCCCGGTCTAATTAGCCTAAAGTGTGCACAAAATGACCGTAGCGCAACAAACCTACTAGAAAATACCATTTTGCAGACTCTAAATGTAAGTTAAAACAATTGGTTGTAGCACCTCATTAATATATCATGAGTGTACTAGGTGAAACCTGCTATCGAGTTTGATGGAATTATGCTACGTTGATGAGCGGTATGACGTTCAATATTGGTGGGATTGACTATCTCCCCGACGCCTCGAGACTCTGACCTGACGAGAATCATCAAACAAACAGAA
The DNA here is from genome assembly GCA_021605095.1 of Caerostris extrusa. Classification (NCBI taxonomy): domain Eukaryota; kingdom Metazoa; phylum Arthropoda; class Arachnida; order Araneae; family Araneidae; genus Caerostris; species Caerostris extrusa. The sequence goes on from BPLR01001861.1 coordinate 25,422, forward strand.
CCAAGACTCTTCGCTTAACACAATATACCATCAGTCGTCTAAGTGGCTCGTTCCCGACATCATCGCAAATGGCGGCTTGTGTGCAAGCCAAATCGTCGTGAAATTGTTCACTCGGGTTTTTGAGGCTTCAAAGTTTTGAGAACAGTTGATTGCTGGGTCACCACCGCTTCCATTCTGTCATACATCTAGATCAGGGATGGGCAAACTTTTCGGACGTAGGCCAAAAATCGAAAAGAAAAGTTTGGCGGGCCAAGATAAATTTTTCTAAAATTTTAAAAACAATATGCAAGTACTACGATTTAAATCTGTTAATGATATGAATGAAATTGCTATTTCATTTTTAAAAGTTCCTTATATTGAAGTTCGAAGCGAGATTCTAAGGAACGAGGCTAAATGTTCATCTGTCTGTCTACTTCTGAAATAATTCTTTCTAAGATTCATAGTTGAAAACACCTGTTCACATATATAAAATGAAGCAAACATAGCACTGATTTTCTGGGCATGAGATATTAAATTTGAGAAACTTACTTTCGATAATGATTTGTAAAACTCGAATTTTGGGATATTTAGAAACTACTGCTTGAGACGATTGTTGGATTGCAACTCAATTAATTCCACCTGCAAATCTGACCTTACTGATTCACAGTTTACGTTCAAAGGCTTGCTATTTCCGTCGATTTATGTTTTGTAGAACAAAAATAGAGAAAGTAAAAAGGTTATTTAATCAAAGTAGAAGGCTATATAATATATTATATAAATTAATTTGCCTCGGACCGGCAAATTAAATTTCTATCCGTGGGCCGGATAAAACCTTCCGACGGGCCAGAGTTGGCCTGCGGTTTGCCCATCGCTGGTCTAGATGGACGTGGTTTTTAGCGACGATTCACATTCGTTCATCTATCCAAATTCTACACACAGAGGACACATCTATGCTACACGACAGTAAGGTTATTTCAATGCGTATCTGACGATTACTTTTGGCTTAAAAACTAATTGTTATTCCTTTAATTTTGACGAACTGGCGCAGAGGTAAAGATTCGGATCTTTGACCGCGAGGTTGAGGGTTCAGATCAGAACTCTGTTCCTTTTCTATTCCCTTTTATTGTTATGTTGTGCTTTAATTTCATTCATGACTTTCCGACTAGTATTTAAGTTAGGTTTTTATTTTTTATTTATCGTTCGCTTTTTTTACCCCTTTATTTTGTAAGGAAAATAAAAGGATTAGACATAAAAATTATAAAAGCGAAAACCAAACAAAAATTATAAAATTGAAAATCAAATAAAATTATAAAATTAAAAAAAGAATCACGGTTCTGTGATCGGTCTTTTTTTTTTTTTGGGGACATATCATTAACCTTTTACCTTTCAGATGCTCCTATTGGCTTCACCGTTCAGCATGATTTCCCAATCAGTGATTAGTAAACAAAGGGTTGGTTGGTTTGTTTACGTTTTTGAAATAATTTACGGCATCGACAACTGGTCCCTAATTGTACCGAATTTAAAACTTAACTTTTAAATTCTTTTTTATTTTACTTTTATAAATAGTATTTTTTTTATTTTTTTTTTTTTTTGAGTACCATACTTAATTTGAATTTTAGAAACATTTATCTTTAATTTTACTAACATTAATTAAGCAGCCATTATAATTCAAATCATATTTATTAATTAAGATGAGGAGGTTGTGGGGTATTTCCCCCTGTTGGTACTCCGTAATCGGTACGCCAGTTGCCATGACAGTAAGACCAACCTGCAGCTCTGAAGCTTACAATTTTCCCCCTCGTAAAATCGTCCGATTGCCGGTGTCACTTGACACGTAAAACTGCTCCAAATGCTAGATTCCAAGCGGCAAAGTGGGCTCTTACGTCACTTCCTTTTCTTCTTTCCCGCGTCATGATCACATGACCAACTTGCTTTTCAGCTCGCCTGCAGTTTATTCAGCTGCGTATTCTCCGAAATTTTCAAATTTATACTGCCAAGTCTTCATTGTGTTGAATTTTCTATGTCAAGCAGTATATATAAATTTCCATAGATTACAAAATTTTATTCCTTTATCCTCATAAATTGAGTCATATTTCTTCTTATTTTTTTTTCTCGACTTCAAAACAACTGTATTCGCACTCCTAGTGAAGCTAGCAAATTAATTTAGTTCTTTTGTATTAGAAATGAATTGCATTTAGTATACAGGGTCATTTTGGCATGATCATTTATTACATCTCAATAAAAAAACATTTTTTAATTAAACTTGCTAAAACAACTTAAAAGTTGATTTCAGATTATTTTCTGTACAAAATATTCTTTTATATTTCTTCGTTTTATTTTTTTCCGAACTTAAGTCTTCAAATGATACTAAAAGAATTCTAATTATTGTAAAAACCTATTTTGGAAATTTTTCGTATAAATTTTATCTTTTCATTTATTGATATTTTGTCTCAAATTCAAATTATACATAGATTTTCTATGAATTTTAATTGACTACAAAATTATATTAAAATAATGACATAATTTATGAAGTTAAAATAGATTTCTTTTCTATTTTGCTCCAAGCATCTGAAGTTACACTCCTAACAAAAGCACAACAATCATTTCTTTTGTATCAAGAACTAAATAAAATCTGGCAGTATACTTTTTGTACACCTAATAATTTTGGAAAAACAATTCATTATCTTTCAAACCTTTATTGATTACCAATTATTACTTATTGATTTCATTATCCCCAAAAAAATTATTTTCAGTAAATAATAAAAAAATTATGGCTGATCTTCAAGACAAACATGATTCGTTTTTATTAATGATTAAAGTACATTAAACTGAAAATCCAAAAAAAAAAAAAAATTTTTGAATCGCGAACAATTTATAATTTTTATGCATGTAGTTTCACGAGATTTAGCTAAAAATAAAATTGCTAACTTATCTCTCAATATTTTATTGATAAGTATATGTAGAATAAAACAACTTCATATTCTATAACTGGTACTGCCATTTATGAAAATACCTCAAGTAAATAATAAGTAAAGTATAAGTAATAATAAGTAAAGGGAAAACAGAAACCTCTGCTAAATTATCTAAAAAGAACAAGTAATAGTTGAGATTAAATATAGTTTTCCTCATAATCAAGAAAGCTTTCTCTATATCAAACAGTAAGATTTAAAAAAAAAAAAAAAAAAAAAAAAAAAGGGAGGGAAGGGGTGTAATGTTTTTGCGTTTTTGAAACATTGATTTAAAAGGGTGAAATATATATATATATCTCTAGTTTCCATTGAATTGAAGTAGATCAATATTTAACAGTTCCATGAAATGAAATTTCATTGCTTTATCTTCCTAAATTAGCAGTCATTTCAAATTTTCTTCCTTGCCCCTCAACAAGGCTAGCAAATCCTTACTGAATTATTTTCATTCTTTTGTATCAAAAATTTAAAATTAGGTGGTATATTTTTCTTCGCATCAAATGAGTTTAGCAAGAAAATATTTTTAAAAATGAATTTAGAAAGAGACTACACACATGCTTTTGTGCCAGAAACTTTATATGAAATAGGTTATATTTTCTGTCATACTTGTTTGCATACAGGATGCATTTAAGCAGAATACAAACCTTAAAAAAAATGTTTATAATTAGAAACCATGGTAAAACAAGTAACGAAACAATTCTGATATTAAAAAAGACGTTACCTCAAATAACTTTCAATAATAAGCTATAAACTTTCATGAAAGAGATACAAAGTTTTACCCCTATTAAATGATCAACAAATGAAAAAAGATCCAACTTAAAGGTTTCTTTACTGCACAAGTTTTAGAAAACAACAAAACTAATTTTTATAATTATTGAACATTTGATATGGGTTATGCAGCAACGACCAATATCGCTATTAAAAGCAAAAAATTTTAACAATATTTTTAACCAATTTCTTTTGAAAATTGTAAAAACTCATATAAATACTTTTATTTCATGATTATAGTTTCCCATTTGTTTTTATAGAGAGCAATGTATGCATACTAGTACTACAGACTTCCTCCTTGAATACATGAAAATGATTGGCAAATATAGAGGTACAAAATATAGGAAAATATTTTAGAATCATTTTCATCAGTGGGAACAACTTGGTAGTTTAGTAGTACAAATTTTCATCAATTGCTCAATATTTAATGAGTACAAAACATTTTTAAAAATATTTTATACTCAAATATCTAAGCAAGTTAAAAAGATGGTCATAAGTAAAGATTTATTAACTACTTCATGTTTCAAAAGTACTGTGGTGGCTAATGGTTAATTTAGAACCATTTCTTTTCACTCTATAAGCCCAAGATAAAATATCAATGTTTACAATCCAGATATTTCATGTTACATTTACAGAGGTCACTAAAATAGATATAAAATTAAAAAAATTCAACAAATTCCCATTTATCTAACTGCTTTGATAATTTAGTACAAGCAGGGTTTCAATTTATTTTATAATACATGAATAACCATATCCCCCCTTCATGGAAAAATATTAGTTTTCCTTTTTATCTCTTATGGGGAAAAATTCATTTGATCACAGAAGTGTATGAAAACATTACTGTATTTGTATCTGAAATAGGATGATTCTGTACCTAATTGTGCAGAACCCCAATACACCTAGCTTACATAAATAATCAGGATAAAAAAAAAACATTGACTATTATAATATTTAACATGCAACAAACACTTATATAATGATGGATTTTCATATTTAAAGATTAATATTTTTTTTTTTTTTGTTTAAGAAATCAAGCTTTTGATTCAAAAATGCTCATCATAAATAACTTAGTTTAATGGACATTAAAAATTTCCTGATACAACCAAAATCTTAAATTTTTTAATTAGATAAAATAAATAACTTTTAATAGCTTCACAAACAGTCACTTTAATAAAAAAAAAAATTGTATACAATTCTTAATTATGTTCACAAATATCTCCCATTTAATATGAAATTCAAGTTTACTTTGATAAATTTTATATAATTACTTAAGGAATAGTTCTATATAATTTCTAAAACAAAATTATGCAAACTCAATAAGTGCATTCTCTTTATTAAAAATTACATGACCTGGAACAATTCATAATACTAGATGTATAAAAACCGTCGATGTTAAATATTAGCAGATAAGGCTGGTCATAACTGAAAAGACTATGGGTCAATCTTTTCTCGCTATTTTAAAATTTCTAAAAATCAAATTAAAAATATTTAACCCTAATTTTATCTTTGCTTATTTTTAAATAATGTGAAAAATATTAAAATTAACAATCTTCAAAAATGTAGCCTAAGAGGCAATATGAATAAAAAATAACATATTTGAAAAGTTAAGCATAAGATTTATTATTTAATAATCTTTAAAAAAATTCTTTCAAAAATAATTTACTATTTTTGTTTAATGTCAGAATACACTTAATATTTAGAAATTGCTTCATCAACTTTTTTTTTTTAATGTTGCAAAAATTGATAGCAATATTAAAATAAAATTACTTAAAGCAGAAGAACTTGATTTCCAATTTAAATATTTAGACAAAAAAAATGAAACAAACAAAAACACTGCTAATCAATTTTTTATTTCCATCATACCATCATTCTTTTTACCCATAGATAATATGCTAGGAGCCACTTGTTGAAATAGAAGGAAAAAAAAAGTAGGGGAAAAAAAAAATCAAAGATAAGGAACCTTCCTAATGAAATAACATACTGGCATGGCATTGACACAATAAATGTTACTTTGAAATTTTTATTGCAAAATATTTAACAATGTAGAATAACATCTTTAAAAATATTCAAATTAATAAGAGTAATGCCTCCAAATTATGATCACAAGTAAAAAATTCTATGCTGAAATGTCTTTGTACCACACATTAGAGAAAAATGTATTATAATAGTCAAGACAAATAGATATAGTCAGTCAATAACTTTGAAAACAAATAAGCACAATTATCAACATGCAGATTTTAACAAAATCAATAATAAACCCTTACCCTTGCTAGAAAGAAAATTTTCCAAGCACAAGTTATTTTACTAAATAAAATATTATAGTTTCATAAAAATTTATAAAGCAAATCCAAGCTCAAAGAAGTTTTAGTAATGCACAGATTTTAATATAAATTTGATTTATTTAATATCAACATAGAACCATTGATTCTTTAAAAGTAACAATAGTTATTTATATTAATTCAAATTATATGATTTACTAGCAAGCATAAAAAGCTTTAAACCACAATTTTTTTTTTTTATTCATCAATATACGATTTATATTCAGTGAATGGATAAATACAAAACAAAAACATTACGAATTAGGAATTTTTCCAATTTAGAACATTCATTACACATTACTGATTAAATATTTTATAGTATACTTAGTTGATTTATCCACAGTTATATGGTACAGCTAAGATACTATGGATTTATTAAATTGAAAAAAAAAAACTATCAAAAGATAGTTTAATTCATAATACAAGCATATACATTAAAAAATATATATATATATTAATCTAATCTTTTTTTGCAAAGAACATGAATGTGAGGAACTCAGGAAGATAACTGTGGCAAGCCTACAATATGCAATAAAACTATTATCTTGTTAGTGAATACCTCTTATCACACAGAAATCATTTTAAAATAATTCTAATAATTTTAAAGGATTCAATAATTCAGAGGAAAAATCATTTATATACTTAATTTTCTATTTACTGTACAATTTATTTATTCAATAATTCCTTTTTTTTTTTTTAATTATTCATATGCTCTATACATATAATATACAGTAATGGGAAAAAAACAATTCATTGGCAGATAATGAAAATCGTAAAACTGTAGAACAATTACATAGCTTTCAAGACAAGTACTTGTAAAACCTACAAGATATTGAACATGCTTCTTCATATATAATTTTTTTAAAACACAAAAACATAAATTTTACATGGCAAGGAAGCAAACCCCTATATATATTTTTTTTATTTTACACTATAAAGATTTCTATATTTATTTGCTTTAAATATTTCAATTTCATATTTCAGAAGTTAGTTCTAAAGCGAAAGGCTTATTGCAGTGGAAATGAAAATAGGCACTTGCCTAGCCATGCCCTCAAACACATCGCACAAAAAGAAATTTCTTTGATTGCACTTCAACACATATGAAACATCACATTTTTTTCCCCCAAGTGGAATTTTTATATATATTTCAGAGATGGTTTCATGTAGGAAGAGGTTAAGTTGAATATTATTTTTGTTTAATGCTTAAGAGGGCAGCCTATTTTTTATGGGAGGTCATACACTAGTATGGTCTCAAGATACTTCACAATTCATACAGATGAGATGCTTTAATCCCTCCATTGGTCAAGTTCATTCAAGCAGCGAAATTTTAATAAAAGTCCAATCACTTGGACGGTCTGTTTTGCCTAGTTCTGCTTTTTAAAGACCGTCCCATTTAATTTAAGTTTTTTTGTACAAATTTTTTGAAGTTTTTAAATAGTTTGGGAGTTTTACTAGGTCCACACTGAAGTCCGCTCACTGATTCTAATTGGAATCTTTAGTGCTGATATATAAACAAATAATGCAAGTTCTTTTAAAATTGTTATGGGTTTCATTTTTTTTCTCTTTTCATTTTTTTTTTTTTTTTTTTTTAAGTGTGAAGAGCTGTTACGTCCAATATCGTAGCAGGCCAAATTGACTTGCTTAACAGGCGATGAAACTGCAAAAGCATCCATAATTTTCTTTTACTGCTGTTCAATTAGGTTTGATTTCTTCCACAATGGGGTGTGCAGAATAAATTGCAATTTTCTAAAAAGGGCAGGCGAGTAAGGTAGGTGACAGTATAGAGAAGCATGGAGCTACTGAAGTTTAAGGAACTAGAATGAATAAGTCACAACAAATGACAAACTATGTGGCTTGATAAGAGGCTTTTTTTTTTTTAATAACAAGAAAAGTTTAGCTGAGGAACATTGGACGCAGGCCACAGACACTAGAGTGCTGAATACTAAATTTCTTCCCCTGAGGGTCTTGACTAAAAAAAGAACTTAAAAATATTTCAGAAAATAGCAAAATTAGAATACACAAAAATTTCCCATTAAAAAACTTAGATAACAAATTTTACTACTTAGGATAGTATATGCTGTTTCAGAAAGAATATTTAGTATATTATAGAGACCTTGAAAAATTACACAAGCATATTGTTAATGGATTCTATACATGTTTATACATATCCATTTACATCAAATAAAAAAAAATCTTAAAAGTGATATTACATCTTTTATACATGTTAATTAATCAATTCAATCACGAATTTTTCACTTCACTAATTTTCAGAAACAGAAGTCAATAAGGATTGTCTTCATAAAATATGATACTTCTATATTAATTGTCTATTATAAGGATTAGATTTAAATAATTAAAATTTTACATTTAATTAAATGTAAAATTTTAATTATTTAAATCTTAATCCTTAATATGACAATCAATTAAAAATATAATTAAGATTGAATTTTTCAATTAGAATAATCTTGTATTGATAAAAAAAATTATTTAATATTGTTTTCAGTTAACATAAACCAGCAGAAGAATTGAGAAATATTAGATTCAGAATTGAAAAATTAAATATTAAAATATAGAAATTTAAGTTATACAGACAGTTTTAAATTTATGCAATTTAAAAATATTTTTAAAAGAAAACTATGCAAATAAAGAATTAATAAGGAATGCTTATTTAAAAGTAAATTGAAAAAATTTGACAAAATTCAAAATCCTCACCTTGATAAAGTTCCTCGCATCCAAAAAATGCATTACTTGATTACTAGAATAAATTAAAATTGAAATTTAGAGACATATAAACATTAAATATTAACTGGTCAATTTAGATTTTCAAATAAAAACAGGTTCATATTAAAAAATGAAAATGTACAACATTTTATATAAATATAAAAATTTCGTAATTTCATTTTTTGATTTAGTTAATTCATTTAAAATTCACTATAAGCAATATTAAATTTTAATACAAGAGAAATATATATCATAAGATAGAAAACTAGGCTTACATAAATTCTCCTTTTTTACCATTAACTTTAAATAATTTATTTGAAAATTTGTTAAATGAACTGAATCAGCAAATATTGAAGTTCACTATGTTTTTTAAAACAATTTAATACAGACGCATATGTTAAACAAATCTTAAAAAAATTAAAAACACTAATTTAAACTCAAGTATTTTGAATACCTTAGATTAATAACAAACAAATTTTACTAGAACTTAGTTCAAATTTATCAAATGACAGCATAGTTTGCAATTTAAAAACTAGCCAACTTAGTACGAGATCTACTTAATAACTATCTCAATTGCTACACAATACTATTCAATATCTATACTATCAAATTAACTTTTGCTTTTAATAAATTAAATAAGGAAGACACAATTTACACCTAGCACAATTTTTTTTCACCTATAATTTACAGATTAAACATTAAAAAAATCTTAGAACTTTTTTTTTGTATGTACATTTAGGTCAGTTTGAGACAACTTTAATGTGCACATCTAAAGATATAGATGAAACATCAACATAAGAAAAATTAAACTATCTGGTTTAATAAAAAGCGAGAAACTTCCATGAAATATGGATAAATAACAGCTTAAATAAATGCGCGATAAACACTGAATGCATATATGCCAATATGTACACGAGGGAAGAAAATAAAACAGTGATAATTAAATATTTTTAAAAAGCATTTTTATTTCTATGAAATATGACTATTAAAGGGGTTTTTTAAATCCTATATATTTTTTAATCACAATTTTCAAAAGGTTATAAATATTTTAATTAATTTTTTACAAAAATGTTTTACCTCAACCACAGATAAAGAACAGAAATTAATTATGTTAAAGGAATTAAGTAAAATGAAGAAAAAAACACCATAGAAATTAAATAAAGGCACAAATCATATGCAGTTATAGACAGGAAATAACAGTACCCTACAGATTTTATCGTTTTTGAAAAATTACATTAGCAACCAATACTGAATACAAATGCAAGCAATAAAAATAACAATATTCATTTTATATATATAATAAAATGGAAATTCATCCATTCTGAGAATTTAACGTTCTTCCATTTTCTCGAAATTTGAAGGAGCCTATATGTATGTAATATGTTAAACAAGATGCAAATAAAAAAAGTAATACAAAATATTTAATGTACAAGCATTTTTCAATTTAAAAATAGGTTTGAACAAAGGTTATATAAGAGGTGATGTAATAAAACCACACAGAGAAATAGCGAGACTGAGTAAATTAGTAAAATTAACAAAAGTCTGAAATTATGCGACACAGTTGCGAAATCCTTTTATCTTTTATCATGCTTTGTACACTATCAATGTTTTTAATACAATCATCTCATTACAATCCCTATAACAATTCCCATTAATGACATTTATAGAAATGAAAACTTTAAATGATATTTTTAGTAGTATATCAGACATTTAGTTGATGCTTAACAGTAAAATGTATAGACGGGATATAAAAGATGAAAACATATCACTACCTTCAATTCAAATGCACAACACTTGCATCCTCAATCAAACATTCTTAATTGTAATAGCAATTTATAATGTGAAGGAATGTAGTAATTAAAAATAAGAGAAGTAAAGAATTTACATTAAAATACAGTTAATTTATCTATGGTACCAATACAAGCACTGAATTTATTATACATTAGATTTTAGTATGCATATGTATACATATAAATAAAAACAAACACATAAATCTTTTACTAATGCTGCTCAATGTTTGAAATAAAAACAAGTATTAACTTATAAAGTTTAGTAATATATTATTCACGAAATTTTATGCTCCTTTATAACTAAAAACCGCAGACTAACAATTCTGTTTTATAACAAAGGAAAAGAGTAATGACAATATATTTATTGTGCACATTATAAAATAGGTTTGTGTTACTTCAATAAAGAGCTGTGTCTTTTTAAACTGACAAGAAGTTTTGTTTTGTTTGTTTTTTTAAAGGCCATGTTTTTGTAATAGAAAAACATGGCCTTTAAATTGTAGTAAATTAAATGCCCCTCCCCCTGGTCTGCAGTAAAACTAAAATTTAATAATTTCCATAATAACAAGAGAATCTGCAGTAGTTAGCATCTACATATTTGAAATGAAGTTAAAATTATGAAAACAGTTGATATTTAACATCATATTGTATTTGAACTTTACATGCGTAAAATTTTTTTAAAATACGCAAAATGAAAAATTCCCCACCCTATAATAAGCAATTATAAATTTTATTTAAAGAGTAACAAATATTGAAAACTTGCGATGAAACACTGCATTTTTGTAAAATATAATTATTCCACGTTACGGTTATTTTATTTTATATTCTAAATTTTCAGGGCCCTTCAAATGAAAAACTACAATTTCTCATTATTTTAAGTTTTATATATCAATTTTGAATAGGCAAGCAGTTTTTATTAAACCATACATTCCCAGAAATTAAAAAGCAGTACAAATAAATGTTGAGGAATCTATAGCTTATCTTAAATGAATGATAAATCACAGTTGAAAATTGAATATAACATTACACACACATTTAAAAAAATACCTCAAAAATAATTAGAAAAATGTATTAATTCAGATACTTCAGTATTAAAAACTATATATTTAGTTACATTCAAAGGCATTTTTTAGGTGAATTATAAATACTTCTGTTAATTATTAAAACTTTACAAGAATTAAACGAAAAAATTTTTACAGAAAAATTGTTGGTTAGTGATTTAAACATATTTGACATAAAACCAGCCAGAGTTAATTTTGGTCTATCCGTGACAAAATCTATATAAAAACAAATATTGAGTACATTTTTTAAAAGGGAATTTAATATTTTTTTAATTTACATTTTAACATTAATAAAAAACTTGGTAAAAAAAGTTTTAATTAACTATATAAAATAATTTAAGATATAATGCTCATTTTGTTTTTATAAGAGGTTTGCAAACATAAATCGCATAAGCCATCGGCAATTTTAATAAATTAATATAAATAATGAAATAAGTTTAGTATGTAAATAGTCTTCAGAAAATCATTCTACATAAACAAGTTAATAGCAAATGAACAGTTATGCAAATTTATCAAAATAATAATAATAATAACCCTATAGTTTTATACTTTTCTAGATCTGTAATGAAGGTTCTAGATTCCAAAACTGATAAAAACTAGACATTTATTCAAAATTAAAAACCTATAATTTTTATCAAATAAATCTATAGTGTTACAAAGATATGCACAATATGTACATCCATTTATGTGTAAAGTAATAGGAAAATAAAATTCATTAAAAAATAAATCCAACTCTATATGTATTTAAGACTTTTTTTTTTAAGAGGATTTGTCTAAGGTTTTCTGAAATGATTCATTGAAATAAAATTTTATACATATTTTAAATATGACCCTGTGCATATAAAAATAACCATATAAACAAAGATATAATCAATTCTAACAGAATTCTATTTTTTAAATGTTCTAATCTATCTGCATTCTATTTCAGTAGAAATAGACTGAATATTTTCCCATAATTTTAAAAATTTATTTGAAAAGAAAACCTTATCATTTCTGTTACTATTTAAAATAAAATGGCACAATAATGTTTGCAATTCCATCTTATAGCAATACGTAAC
>BPLR01001862.1:0-12600 GCA_021605095.1 Caerostris extrusa
TGAAAATCAAACCAAAACCGAATGTCAACAAACATTCTAGTGGCGCCATCTATTAATGGAAACGGAAGAACGTCCGGTGAAAAAAAAAAAAAAATGTTTAAAAATAAAATAAAATAGTAAAACACTATAAACCGAGAAAATAAACAATGGGAAAAATCAAGTAAATATATAAGTAAAATAATACGAGCAAAGAGAAGTGAGTAAAATATCAAAATAGTTATGTTTCATGGCTAGGATCGAACCGATTACCCTAGAGTTGTCAGTCGGATGCTAAGACCACAATACCAAATTGGCCAGAGGTTAAAAGTATAAATAGTGAGTAGGGACATCTGTGAGCAGTAGAATGTAAACAAAAGGGTGATGAATGAAAAAGTGAATTTTTAACTGTTGAGAATAGCTTTTGGCCTTTTTTTATTGATGATGTTGGTGAAATCATAACTAGGAGGATCTGCAAGAGAGAGTTGTTAATATTTGGGATGTTAGAGTAGAAATTGTCAGCAAGATGCTTAAAGAAGAGAGTAATGTGTGAAATTTCAAGCTCTTTGGCTATCTGATCATTCCTGAAATACTAGGGGCTATCACTGATGTGTCTAAGTGCTTTTTTGTGTTGAATGAATCTTTTTAATGAGAAGGGGCAGCATAGGCCCAAATTGGAGCAGCATATGAAAGAATTGGTCTGAGCATGCTTTTATAAATAAGAAGCTTATTAGTTAGATCAAGCTGTGAATTTCTGGAGAGTAGTGGGTAAAGGATGGATTTAGCAGTTCTGAATTTTTGGATGGTATTGGTAATATGCTGATGCCAGGTTAGTCTTTTATCTAATGTGACACCAAGGTATTTTACAGTGTTTGACCATGGAATGTTGTTGCATTGAAGAGAGAAAGTGGTGTTGCCTGTTTACGCTTAAAAGCCAAACATGACAGCTACACACTCTCTGTGTTTATCTTGATTTTCCACTGGTTAAACCAGTACTCTAGTGTAGTAATGTATGTTTGGATGTTGTTTTTAGCTTCCTGTGTGGTGTTGGCTTGAGAAAAAATGGCTGTGTCATCTGCATAAATGAACTTGCTTAAAGTCATTTTCAGGGAATGTCTGAGACATAAATGTTATGGAGAACTGGTCCCAGAAGAGATCCTTGAGGAACACCTGCTTGGATAACATGTGGCGAGGAAAATTGTTTACTGATTCTGGTGACAAACTGTCTATCAGTGAGGTAATGGAAAAGGATGTTAATAAGATAATTAGGAAAGTTATAGTTAATTAGTTTATAGAGAAGACCATCAATCCAGACCTTGTCAAATGCTTTTGCAACGTCCAAAAGAGCTAAGAGTTGCATGACGGTTACTGAAGCCTTCAAAGCAACCCTTACAAAATATTAATGCTAACAATACTAACTCTAACCCTTCTAATCTTACTGTCGATTCAGCCACTAAAGCGCTTTATGTACTTTCAGAAATTGTAAATATCTTTAACACGCTAGGAGGTCTAGATAACTTTTACACGCAACTTAAAAATGCTAATAGTCCCATTGAAAAATTACAACTTCTTTTAAATGCCTCAATTAATTGCGCTTGTTGCCTTCTATTTAATTATTTTATAATTGCGCCATCCTTTTTAATTACTCCTTCTTGTTTTATTTTTATTTTGTTTTTATCTTACTAACATGGACATACATACACTCACTGCCTTTTGTTACCAATGTTTTTTTTTTTTTTCTTTTGCAATGAACCCTAGCATACCGGATTAGGAGTGAATAATGTCATAACCGACCAATGTACTCCGTGAAATTTGAATGATGATTTTGCCAAGAATATTGATTTCTCCTCCTCTTGTTTTTTATTAAATTCTTTTTGCTTCTTTATTAAATTTTATATTTGTTGCTTTTAGTAACTTAATTGATTTTATTGTTTTTCTTATTAAATTTTCTATATTTTCATAACTGGCAAAGGGCAAGACCTCACGTTACGTAATCCGTTTACCAGGTTGGAAGTTTGTCGCTGTGCGACCAATGCACTCCGTGTACCTACCCCGATTTTTATTGGTGATTACTATAGAATGCAATAGATTTATTTTATTTGCGGCTCATTGCCGCTGAAATAAATGTAATTGTGCCTGAAAAAGTAACTACACGACATTGATGATTTGAGTTTTAGTGAAACTCCGTGGCTGCTCAGCAGCGTTTGCTTCTAACTTGGATTGTCCATTGAAAGATGAAAGAGCATTGCTAGGGAAAGAAAGCGGTAAAGACTAAAAGGAATCTTGCCCAAATACTAAAAGTAAGTTTAACAGAGTGAGGTTTTTTTTAATTTTATTTTTATTATTATTAATATTATTTCAATAATAAGAGATGAAAGTAATTAAAATAAATGGGAGACAATTAAAATAGAATTAACAAGTAACTTTAAGAACACAAAAGGAAGTTAAATATACTAGGTAGAGAGATTTGAAAAGGAATAAAACAGAAATGATTAAATCGTTAGCTGGGTGAAAAAGAATCGCTAGATAGTGTTGAGAACTTAACAACTATACGTCGAGCTAGTACCCAACATGTATAAAACTCATTCTAATGAGATTCTGATATTCTAAATTTAGTGGTAGAAAGAGTATCTAATATAAAAACTTATTTAAATGATAAAGATGAACTATGAGACAATAAAGTCAATTGTGTTGTGAGAATATGAGGCTTCACCACAAAGATGCAAATATAATTTTAGAAATGCTCAGAGCCTAAATGAATCGCATGTACAGTTTTCGTAGCGCTTAACAGCTAATTTTGCGTATTTTTTAAATTAAGAAAATGTGTCTGTATAGAAAACATTAAAATAATTGATATTTTCTGATAAATTGTTTCAAACTTTAGATAGAGAAGTCGCATCTCATATAAGTATAAAACAAGCAAATAGTAGTTAGTTCTCTCCAATAAAATTTGCTGAAGAAAATGATAATTATATTTCATCCCATGGAAAGGAAGGAGCTGCAGAAAATTATCAATTACATTAGTTAAATTTGTCTACAGTTTTGAAATAATTCTTCGACAACAAACGCAGGTATATAATTCTCATTAATCACTTTTACCAAGTAAAATTTATAGGAATTGTATATATATTTGTAATCATGTATGTACGATTTTTTTTTTTCTGATAGATAAAAAAACATTTGACTTATTTAAAATTTATTATTTAAAAATAAATTCTGCTTGTTTCACATATATAAAGACATGTCGAGCACGTTACCATGTGTTCTAGAACGATTTACTTTATATACGTTGTAACCTTTTTATTTGTTGGCTATTTAACTGTAACCTTAACTTTTCTTATTTTGAACACTTTTATTTTTGAATTAAAGGTATTATCGAAGTTATATCTGTATATGAATCGTAATATAGGAAAAGCCCCTTAAAAAAAAAATTAAAAGTAATAAGATATTAAACATTGCTCTGTTTGGGAAATGTTCAAATATATAATGGAGTTGAGTTGTTCTCGAACTGCCTTTACGTCCTGCAGGAATCACAGAAAATTTTATTACGTTAATAAAAATATTATTATTTTAAACTTTTAGTTTTTCGAATTTAATGAATGCAGCTGAATTAAATTTATTTTAAAATTTCGAAGAGCGTAAATGATTTTAGTAATTCTTAAGGAATAATTTAATTTCAATTATTTTCTTTTAAAATTAATATACGTATAATCTTTTGAAAACAAACAAATATATTTATATAATACAATTCTAATATATTAGCAAAAATTTAAATTACAAAAGAAAAATAATTTCAGAATGCAAGCACTTCAATCATTCAATCAATTCCACATATTCGAAATCCAGAGGGAAATATATATAATCTCGCAATAATGTTTACTTTGAAACAGCGAATGTAATTTTCTTAATCATTGAATAACTCATAACTGGCTCTACAGCCCGTTGTGGGCCTTGGCTTCTTTAAAAGATTCAGCCAGGCTGTTCTCCTCCTGGCCGTGGACCTCCAGTTTTTTATCTTAATAACATTAAAATCAGAGTCTAAACAGTCGACCCATCTCTTTTCGGTCTTCCCCGTGGTCGCTGTCCAAAAGGGGTTACATTGAAAACCCTCAAAGCAACTCTATCACTTTCCATTCTCATGAGATGACCGGCCCATCTCATTCTGTTCAGTTTAATAAATTTTAGAATGTCAATATCTCTAAAAAGTTTTGTGAAATTGTATCTTCTTCGCCAATCTCCATTGTCATTGATACCACCAAAAAAATAGTTCGTAGCAGTTTTCTTTCAAAGATTGCCAACATTTTCTCTTCTCTTGCTGTTAGTGACCATGTTTCATGTGCCTATGTTAACACTGGTGTTATGAGAGCTTTATATAGTAAAATTTTAGTTCTTTTAATTGAGTGGGATCTTAATTGGCTTCTAAGACCAAATAGGCAGCGATTGGTAGCAATTCTTTTCGGATCACGGGGCTGATTTCATTTTTGTATTCAATCTCAGATCCCAGGTAAGTAAACTTTTTTTTAACATTTTGAAATCTATGTTGCTCGATTTCAAAGAAATCATGGGGGTAATGATAATCTCTTTCCTCAAAACATGTATTTGGTTTTTCCTTCATTTATTGTCAGCCCTGCATCTCCAGCAGCCCCTCAGTACAAGGAAAGATTCCCCCAATGTACTTTCAGATCTGGCGATGTTTATGTCATCTGCATAAGCCAGAATCTGCACTGATTTGTTAAATATTGTCCCCCTTGTGTTTATACCAGAATCTCTGATAACTTTTTCCAAAGTCACTGTAAATAGAAGGCATGCAAGAGCATCCCCTTGCCTAACACCATTAACAATCTTAAAAGGCCTGGACAATTCACCATGCATGCAAACTATAGAAAGAGTATTTTGTAAAGATGAGCTTCAGGAGATTAATTTTTTGGTACAGAAAAATCTGACAAGGCATTACTGGATCGGTTGATACTGTCATATGCAGCACGAAAAACTCCCATATTAAAATTATAATTTCATAAATTATTCTTGTCAATTTTTTTCCACCATATTTTATCAGTTCTGGAGAGATTTCATCAGGTCCAGCAGCTTTATGGTTTTTCGATTTATCAATAATGTCTTGCACTTCATCTATAGTAGGTGTTTCAATTAAATCCTCTTTCTCGTATTCTTCTGCAGGTGCTTCGATTATAACCTGTGATGGAGTCTGGGTACCGGTATTAAGTAATTGATTGAAATGTTCTACCCATCTCTCAATAACGTTTTCCTTTTCACTTATAATTCCTCTGTTTTTATCTTTACAGAGGGTGGTCTCTGGTTTAAAGTCTTTGTGCACTTTATTCACAGCCCGATAGAAAGCTCTGCTTTCATTGCTGGACTTCAGCCGCTCGACTTTTTAACAAGTTTTCCTTGTGACATTTATTCTTACTTTTGTGTAGTCTCTTTTCATTGCTTCGAGTCTGTTTATATTCCTCAGTTGCATTCCTTGTGAATTTCCTGTTAATCATTTTTTTTATATGCTTTGTTTTTGTTTTTGGTTGCAGCTCTGCATTCGTTGTCAAACCAGTCCTGTATGATTGGTGCCCTTTCTCTTTTCAAAATCTTTTCAGCTGTGGATAAAATACATCTTTTCATAGATTCCCATTTTCGGTTCACATCATCATGATCGTCATCTAAAATTTTTTACTCAATTCCTTATCTAGAACTGTTTTGGATACTCTTTTCCTGATTTTAGGAACGCTTGTAACATCAGATGATTATAATTTTTCTTAATCATCGAATAACTGCAAAAAAAAGTGAATTCAGAATTAATAAAATTGAGTCTTCATTTGCAAAAAAAAAATACTTTAGAAGTAAAAGAAATATCCATCATTATTTAAGTCATGTAAGGTTTACAAAAATATGTCTAAATTCTTTTAATAAATTAAATATAATTTATAACTATAAAATATTGCGAAATATTTTTAATCGATAATTATATATTCAACGACTTACTCAAAATTAAATTTGCTAAATCAAGAAAAAAATTTGCAAGCATTTTTTAACAGCAATATAATTGTATACCAAAATAATACTGAAGTTTTGTTTACTTAAAGAAAATATCTATTCTTCATTTAACAACAAAAAGCACAAGTTGCTATGGTATGGTCATGCATTTTCCACCACCTTTTCGTCTTTTGTGTCAGTATAGTGTCTCTTGTATGTCTAGTATAGAAATAATCTCTTGCGGCACACTGTAATTCTCAATCACAAACAAATCTTTAGATCAAGAATCTTTAATTTCTCACAGTACCTTATAAGTTTGTTGGAAACATAATAAAGAGTAACAGAAAAATTATAACAATTTACCATTTTGTTGAATAGGTACTTTTCTTCTTACAAAAATTTAGAACAAAATAGGTGCTTAATATTGAAAATAATTGTGTGTTTATTATTGACATTTAATGACTTTATTAAATATTAATTTTCATCTGTTTTAGATTTTGTTTCTGTATATAAGAATGAATCATCTTTGAATAAGCTATCACCTTCTAGCAAAAAGTGATCTTTTTACACTCAACCTTTTTATGCAAAGTGTAGTTTTTAAAAAAAAAATTATATTGAAATTAAGTACACTGTTTCTGGATGAGTTCCTTTTACTACATGTTAGGAACAATAAAATATTAAAGATGTGTAGATTTCATATCTAGATAAAATTTTTAGATTATGAAGTTGTTGTTTTTTTCCCTTGTCTTTTAGTCTAGCCTAATAGAATAAGATGTGAAGTTCCTCCACAACATTTCAAACGGAATAGATTACAGGGCATAATTCTCCCCATATTTAATTATGATTTTTATATGTCGATTTTTTTAACTATGTTTCTTCTCTTGTTAAATTATTCTATCCATTATTAGTACACTTATTTGTTTTTAATTTAGCCTTTTTACAAAATTAAATGTTTGTTCTTTCTTTCGCATAATTATATATTCAAGTTAATGTAGATATATAGTTATTTATTTTTTTGTTACACTGTGTATGCAAAAATATGAAATTTATTTTGCATTTATAAAATTTTTTTAGTTTCAAAAGATTTCTTCCTGGAAATAAAACTTGCTAAAATATCTATGATGCATATCTACCGCCATAAAAAGAAAACACAAATAAATATTTTATTGATTACACATACGTCTGATAAAGAATTGCTAATTTTGACTAAACTTAAATTTTCTTGTAATGAAGCTCCTCGAAAGAACGAAAATCAATGACAACAGATCACAGTTACATTATTAAGTACTGATGCAATTAATTTTCATATATAGAATACCTGTCTCACCTCAATTATTCCTGCCTAATTGGATATTTCAGTCAATTAATTGTTTAAATTGAAGAATATCAGAAAATATATGAAGAAATCTATATTAAATTTTGCTCATGCAAAAAATTGCACAACAAATTTACTCTGCAAATTTTTCTGAATAAAACTAGTAATAAAGAGCAAGCGTGTGTGTTTACTGCAAAGCATACTTAAATTTAAACAGAAAAATTAGGAAATCCGAAATTATAAAGTAAATAAAACAATTAAGACAGTAGAAAGTGCTGGAATTCTAATTGTATTGAACTACAACAAAATTCAATTTGCTATTTCTGGGCATCGTACAACACAGTCGGAAAAAATTTTTGGTATCACAAATGAATATTTTAAAACCTGGGTAAAAATTTAGCTCATAAACATATATAACATTTTTAAATATTTTAGAATAAATATGATGACATACTTAAAAAAAAAATTTAAATAACACAAGAGACAGGTGGAAAACAGGAAAGAAGATATACAGGGAAAATAATAATTTGTTGCCTACTACATAAACTCAAATATATATGTAAAGGAATCCTGGTAACTTTCGCATTGAACTCGTACAACAGTTTCATAACACATAAATTTTAATTTTAGATCTGTCATTTTTATATAGAAATTATCCATATTTTATAATAATATTTAAATTAAATAAATATAAATTAAACAACTTTTAAAGCTGTAAACAATAAAATGAAATAGAATTGGAGGAAGCAAAACATGGAACAAATATTTTTATTGTAGCTTTAAAATAAAAAGTACAGAGCTGAAAATAAAAACGCAAAATATTTGTCAAGAAACTGACAAAAATATACACATAAATTATAATTGGACAACAGTAACTACATAAGTAAAAAAAAGAAAAATGAAAAATATAAAATATGTTACTTTTTAATGGTACAAAATAATAATAGCATTTGAAATTAAGTGGGTTCCAATATTATGTAAAGTGATGAACTATCAAAGAAATTTTTTAAAAAATGATCTCTTTAAAATGATTTTGTTTAATGCAGTATATCATGATTGATTTGTGAAAATAATATATGTATTGATTATGATTACCCAATTATTTTTACAAAGATATGAAAGTGAAAAAAATTAAAAGTCTGACTCATGTCTCAATGGCAAAGTGCGCCGCTGGTGAGCATTAGGGCAGAGGTTCAATCTACTGGTTATTGTTGTAAAAACTGTTTCCAAAATGAGGAGACTCGATGGATTTTATGATGTTTAGCATATTGTCTCATTAATCTGACTACTTGGTTGGAGTTTTCGGTTTTCATCCCGTACGATATGCAAATGAGGGATAGTTTACCCTAAAAGTAGAACTCCCCCTTCAACACCACGGTGCAAAAGTCAGACTTCTACCTACGAGTGCTCTATAAAAAAGAAGTTGCCCCCATCTTCCCTCCTTCCATGATGGATACAACAACAACAACAGCAGAAAAATAGAAGTGTGCGACTCCTACAAATGTCGACCATTGGAGATTGTTCTTCTCAAATTGTGATCACAATGTAGCAGTTTTCTTCTGTGGAAAACCATGGGTAATGCTGAATCTCCTATTTCTCTGCCTTTACAGCGATGAATGACAACAGGCCAAAAGGCCTGGCATGTAAAAAAACATTCATTATGTGTCGCTACATATATTAATATATATTGATTTTATTTATGCCAAGTTCTGAGCATTTCGAATGTGTGCCAAACATTCCCGTTATCCATTATTAACAGTGGACAAAATATTATTGTGACAATTATTGAAGAATAATGATTGTGAGACTCCACGGAATTTTTAATTATTTAGAAGTTGCGAAAGTAATTAATTTTCAGAGGCTCTACTACAAGGAATTATCAACATTTTCATTCATATAAGTGTTGGGGGAAAAAAAAAACCCAACGTTTACATGCAATTCCGTTTAAAACGCAAACTTTTAATTCATCTGTTTTAATCTGTATTGTTCCTGGCAGAGAGTTCTGATCTTATGAATTTTATTGATGCTGGCTGAGGAAAATTTTAATATAATTGAGTCACCTGAATTTTGGATCAGCCCTTGAGATCATTCATGTGTTGCTTAACACAGATAATAATTCATTATTTTTACTCAATATGGCATATATATTTTATTTTTTAACAATGAAATATAATTTTTTACAAACTGTTAAGATTTTCAGCCAACTTAAGAAAGTAAGAAATCGATAGATGCCATTCTTCGAATGTGTAAGGCACACATAAGATTTGATTGAATGAAAATCTTTCTAATATACATGTTGTTAAGGTATAAGTTTAGCTTGCGTAATTTCCACTCAGCCATAAAAGAAATAATTAAAAGATAAATTTAAAAAACCCTGTGAAATCCTAAATTTATGAAAAAAGGTTATGTTATTTCTAATAATAAGAACTTTCTCTATAATATTTCATGATAAGATTATACACACGTTTGCTTTTAAATATTCAACATTGCACACAACGAATGATAATCACTGATGAAAAGGAAAAAAAAATACCTTGACTGAAATGATATTTTATATTACGAACTTTTACTACTCTAGAAGAAATAATTTAAAAAAAAAAAAAATTTGATATTATTAAATACAAGTGAAATGAACAGTTCGCTGGACTGTTTTATCCGACTTTTATTTAAAGAAGTATTAAAATCACCATTTATATGGAGTTTATGTATGTTTATTATATGGATGTTGGATATATATAGAGAGAGAGATGTTTATATATTATTGTATGTAATTATGGATGTTTATTATAGAATTCTACACTTCTAAATGTATAAAAAAATTTCTGTTTGTATTGCTTTAAATTCTGTGTGTGTATTGCTTAGATACAGTTATTATAAATATAATGTTATAAATAAATAGTTTTCTCTGTTAACTGATAACTTCAAAAAATAACTTTTAATATCCATCTTAGAAAATTACCAAAGTAAATATTGCAATGAAAAATTCTGAAATTTTATTTTCTGAAAAGCACAGATATTAAAATATTTTTTAGCAAAATCAGCAGCAATGATTAGTGTTATATACGTATTTTCTTGATTCTAATAATATACTACTAATTCGTTTCTTTCCACGATTCTGTTAATTCGACTTCCCCTCCACATTCAGGAACCCACCATGAAGGGAATGATAGTCCTGGAACAATATTATCATAACCCTCCGTCCCCAATTTACTACTAAAAGGTGAACCATGACAAACATTCCATAAAAGGAATTTATTGCCATGCTGGCGGTGGAATTTGGCACCAAATCACAAAAAGCAGTAACTGTAACTGGGTGCACTGCATTTGGATATATCCCCACAATGTGAATAAATTCCTTTTAAGTTTTAGATATTTTTCATTCAAAGTAATCCAATAATTATTTAAATTACACAAATAAATACATATGCAATAAACTTTGAAAGGAGCATCAGTAGTCAATAAATAAATGGAATTTACTAATTTGGATGGAATTTAAACAAAAGACAAATATTTATCAGTCAATGATAAGATATAAATATTCCTCAAGAAATTGGAAATATCGAAAAACCTTATCAATGGAGAAATGTAACTATGCAAGTTTAAAAGATATATAGAAAATTTTCCAAATTTTTTTTACTTGATTAATAAAACATATTGCCATTTAAATAAATTGACTTCAATGATTTCAAATATATCAAAAGTGATGAATATACAAAGGAAAAATTAAGAAAATAATAATTGCTTTCTAAGCTTCATCATCACAAAGGAAATTCATTCAATATTTAAATATGTGAAGAAGCAGATAAAAAAAAACATTAAATCATTTCAAACATCATCGCAATTTACAATTTTAATCCAGAGTCTGTAGTACAATTTAAATATCTCTTATAAATTTGGTACTAATTACACTTATCTATTTTGTTTTATTTGACATACCTTATCAAAATATATTTCCAGTTCTTTTTAACTGTGCATGAGATCAACAAATGCCAACATATGTTCATAACAAAGGGAGGTTTTGGTTCTATAACAATAAAAAATTATGCATTGAAAACATCAGAAATATAGAAAAAGTATACATATACAAGGATTATTTCAAAAAAGCAATATAAAGGCATTTACTGAAATATTCCACAAATATTAGAGGGTGAAATAAATATAGCAAAACCTTTCTTTTGGATAATTATACGAATATAAAAAAAAGAAGTATAAATTATATACAAATTGAATATTTTAATGAAATTTTTTATCTTTTTATAATTTTCAAATTTTAGAAAAGAAAATCAGGAACAGTACAAAATGAGCTAATGATTTTGTGTTTTAAAAAGTATATTAAGTCTTATATGACTTTACTTTTCGTGCTTTGCATTACTCAGCACATATTAGCATATGGCATGACTTGCATTCTCCTTTTAAGCAGTACAACTAATTTTATTCCTCGGCAATTTAAATATCTTTTTTTATCATTTTGTTTCTTTTTCGCTTAGAACTGTATACTTTATTACCTATCTGTTTTCTTCTTATAAAAATGTCTATTACTTTTGGAATTCGATTATAACAAAACTTCTGACAGAATAATATACACACAGACTTGAAGCAGAATATCAATCTGGGTCAGAATATCATAGAGCAAAAATTCAATGATTATTTAATGCACAAGCTACATTTTGGATAACTAGCAGGAATTTAAAATAAATTTTTCTAGTCTTAATTAGCACTCCATTACATTTTCGATAATTTTTTATTATTTTATCGCTAAATTGTATTTTTATTTTTGAAATGTTTATGAGGGTAAAATTCAGAAAAGAACTGTTTTTAATTCAAGACAGCATTGACTGATTTATCAAAAATCAAAACAGTCATGCACTGAAGTGAAAAGAAGTCGCAAATTTAATATAGAAATTTAGTAATTGCCTTTTTTAAAATATACTGAAAAACAATAAATACTGTAGCTGATATTGCAGATATTCAAATAATACATGTTTCAGAAATGCAAGAATGATCTTACACTTAGTGTTAAAAAATATATGGTAAAATTATAATAAATGAGGAATAATGAAAATTTAAAATATTAAACAAACTGAAATAAACTGAGGAGGAGTTTTTAGCATATATAAAAAATAAATGAATATTATGATTCAGATGTCACATGAGTAAAATTGTGTTTTAAGATAACTTTTCTTCAAAATATTTGACACGCAAGAAAACATTTATGTTAATAATAATATTCAAGACAATGTTTCTTAAATTGCAATTTCACTCAAAATATTACTTTGAGAAAAAAACAATAAATGATTGAAGTGCATAGAAAAATATGACAGATTTTT
>BPLR01001863.1:0-86200 GCA_021605095.1 Caerostris extrusa
ACAATGCCACCAGTTATTATTAATATATATATAATAAAATTACTTACAGTATCAGTCTTCCATTTGTTTTACAAACAAGCTCTATTATATTTTAAAAAGAAGTATTAACAGTTGAATTTGAAATGACTGAGTACATTTTCATATGAATGATTACTTCATTTTGTCCATTTAATATTTCAGCGCGATTTATTTAAAACATCAAACCTTTAAATCAGCACTGATGTTTTTTTCTAAAATTATTAATGTAAAACCTCTTTACGTCGAACATCGGTAAATCGAAAACCTCCAAAACTTGATAATTTTTTTTTTCCCTTCCCTTCAAGCCCCAAAACCTCCATTACTTGAAATTTCAACCCTCTTTAAGTCGAAAGAATTAGTCAGTCCCCACAAGCCATTTTGGTATATATTTTCCTCGAAAAAAAAAAAAATTGGACCTCTGTATCTCGAACATTAGCAATGTTTGATTTTACAACCTAACCTTTACAACTTTTACAACTCGAATGATCATTTGAAACTAATTACCTCTATAGCTCGAAGAAAATAAGTCAGAAAGAATCTAAAAATTTACAAGTCGAATATTTCCTTACAAAATCCGAGCAAGTCGAAAACTATAACTCGAATTATTTGGCGTCTCCCTTGAAGTTCGACTTACAGAGGTTCTACTGTATTATTATTTTGTTTTTAATTTTTCCTAACTAGGCAACACATGTATTGGTTGCAAATAAACATAAAAATAACTGAATACACCAGTAGGATAATTAACGAAATATGATACATAAGGATAAAATAAATGATATGCAATACATTTGAAGAATAACTTTTTTTTGTTTGTTTTAAATTAGTAACCAGCGATCACTGCGGTTCGAAGCATCAACAAGAATGCATGCTCTACCTTGTGGATGAAACACCGCTTTTAGTTGTGTCACCCAAATCGAGCTGGAGTGAGTGGTGGGAGGGAGGTGCCACGGATTACGTGTTCGGAGGTGTGTGTGCTAAAGGAGGGGGAGGGGTGTTCGGTTGCAATGTGAGTCATGTGGCCTAAAAACATTAAGATTTGCATGACAAAGGCCCACTGATCGATGAGGCAGCCTCCACAGGCACCGAGCCTTTGACTGAAACGAAGCGCGTGTCACTGATCACCTTCGGAAGATTCACCACCTCGATCATGACACGCTGCACTTCCAACGCCTCACCCAGAAGGCACAACCGAAAATGAATGTGTCTAAGTACACTGAAATGGGCACGACTCATTCATATGAGAGATATTCCAGATTTATTGTTATCGTGTCCATGGATTTAAAAATAGATAGTTTCATATAATTTTCATTAGGAATTGGAAAAGTCAACTTAAATACAATTTTATGTCACATTTCTTATTAATCTGCGTGGATTCTTAAAAATAGGCCCTTTTTCTGTGAAACCGAAAACAAATCTCCTAAAATTTGAACGAAAGGATCATGATTGAAGTGAAACGTTAAATCAATGACAATCATAAGAGTAACATAATAATCTATGAGATGAATACTATTTTCATGAGTGAAGGTGAATGTTGGATAATTTTAAAATAAAGGGGCTTTATTATAATTTTTAAAAAAGGACAAATAGTATGAATGCTTTTCGTTTTAAGACGAACGGGATTTAAAGATCAGAAATATTTATTAGGATATAATTGTTCCCACTAATAGTATTCAAGTTCTTGTTGTTATCGTGTCGAAGGATTTAAAATATTATTATCAAAGTTAGATCAAGTCTAAAGTCTTCACGATAGCGGCCGTTAGCAATGGCGCCGCTTCTCTATATAGGACTTCTCTTAAGTTGACCTCGATTGGCACCCTACCCAGTTGCGAAACATGGGAACTCTAGAATGTGCTTAGGTGTTAGGAACGAGTTGGGGCAATTTCTGCAGGGGATGTATTTCCTGGTCTTGTCCGGGAGAATCTCCATCTCTGTAATGGTTAGTTAATGAGTTTGCTAATAACTGATGTCAACTTCCTAGGGCAGTTGAAGTCCGTGATGAGTGGCTTCTTAAAGTTACGAGGGATTAGTCGGCTTTCGTCAACTGCGTTAGCATCTGCAAGTGTGGTGGTAGTCCTGGGTTGATCATTGTCCCTGGCTTCTTTGGCTAAAGAGTCAGCGCATTCGTTGCCCTCAATGTTGACATGTGCAGGAATCCATTGAAGATGGTATGATTAGCCTCTACAGTGTAGAGTCTCGAGCAGAACATTCAAGATTTAGATTTGCAATATCCATTGACTTAATTAACAAATCCTAATCCTAATGATTTTTTTTTGTCAGTATCAAGGAATTGGCAAGATTCGACGATTCATTCATCGGATGCGGATTTCGGTTCCCGCGGAAGAAAGGAACAAAGAAGTGTAGGGGAAAAAAAAAGGAAGTGAATTGAAAGGGGGAAAAAAGAAGAATCTCGAGAGGAAAGGAGAGCCCAAGTGGATGTAAAGTCCACTTGCCCGCTCTCCAGCGAAAGTGAGCTCTCCACAACCACTCCGGAGAAGATTCTAAAAAGTTTTTTCTTTTCTTTTTTTCATTTTCCTTTCCTTTTTCCCCCTCTTCTTTTTTCCCAAGTTTTTTAAAAATCCCTTCACGAATGTCAATACAATCTGCCTTCCTATAATTAACCTGATGCTTGGAATTCGTGACCAGACTTCGGATAAGTAGGGTATTTTTTTTCTTCCCTCTTTTTTCCACTTCCCTCTATTTTTAAATTATTCTATGGTGGTTCTTAAGAGCTTTTATTTCTGGCCTTCTTTTTTTTCTACTTTCTTTTCTTTTTTTTTTTTTTTAAGGGAATACTGATTCCCCCTCACCCCTTCATTCCAGGACGCTCTGTCACTCAGAAATTGTTATTAAAGCGTGTACGCGTCAGCGTGCGAGAAAATCAAACCAGCTTCGATTCTCGTGGGTGGGATGCATCGCAGTGGCTATTATAAGAAATTAAGAAATCGGATGATGTTCCTATGCGAGCGTCTTGCTTACAGACTGCCCAGTGCATGTTTCCGGGATTTCGCCAATAGGATATACAAATACTGGGCAATTATTTTTGCAAGTTAAGGCTCGTTTGCACCGAGGCGTGAGGCGTTGACCAATCACTAGCCTCACAGCGTTCGCCTGAAACCGGTTGAAATCCACCGCTTCGAGTTGACCAACTTTCAATTCTCAAATGCTTGCCGTGTCATGTGACTTGGATTGAGCCAATAATAGATCTGCCATCTAGTATAAATAACTGGAACTTTACTAGGCGTAAAGCGATTTCTGACGCTTCGGTGTGAACGAGTGAAAAATCTTCTTCCCCGCCGCGTGACGCGTCGCCGTCTCACACCTCGGTGGGATTGAGCCTTTAATCAGAGAAACAACAACCTCATGTGTAAGGCAAACAAACACAAAGTAGGAAAGATGTTCCTGGTGCGCTATAGCATTTAAGTGGAATTTTGTATCACAGCGGATATGAAACTTTCATTCAATACTTGAACTAAAAATGAATGGATCATGGTGGAGATTGCGCTTGTTTTCAGGAGTGAAAGTGGTTCGAAACTCGATAAACGGAGCCGAATCGAAAGTTTTTGTCTCTTTGTAGAGAATGGGCACGTTAGGCCGGAAAGTCTTTTGCTTGGTTCAAAAGCAGGTTGGAAACCCTTCAGATGCCAAATTCAAATTTCGTTCAAATTGAGGGCGGAGCAATGTGTGTGAAATGCATACCCACGTGGGCCCACGTACTGTACTAGCCCGAAACGACCGCAAATTTCGGCGTCCAAAACAACCATTACAATAAATCTCTTGATATACTTCAAATGAAAAATTTTACTTTCTTGCAACAATTTTTGCCAACATATTTGGCAAAATTATTACTTAATTAACAGTCACTTGATGACATTATAATACTATGATCGTAAATTTTTATATTGTAGTTTCTAACATTTAAGTATTAAACAAATTTGTTTTCTTAAAAACAAAATTATGATATGCAAGATTTTAATTCATAAAATTTTATCATTAGTGTAAATAATTTTTGTAAGATTGTTTATTAATTTTAAAATTACAGTAAATCACACAATATAAGCACTTTCTTTTTATATTATTTCTTTAACACTAACAAATCGAGAAGATGGAAGAATTTGCATCATGAAAAAGAGATTTTTTTCCAATAGAAATTTAACCCTGTTTCTTCAAAATAGCGTTGCTTTAAGCCTTCCAAGCATTAAAAATGTTCACATAAATTGTCGCTCTAAAATATGTCGTTTCGGGCGAGATCAATCGTCATTATTTTTGACAAACCTTTTCAACAGGAAACTAAACTTTTCTTCATCCAGCTAATTAAAAAATATCCTTACTTGAAAAATATTTCATCATTTCATATCGGCGGTGCCTTTAAAACTGAAGTAAAGGATAATAAAAAAAAATCTATTTAATAGCAACTTTAAATTATACATAACGAAAATATTTCTTATACTTTTATTGAAATGTTTCAAACAAAAATTCTGTTAAAAATATCGTTTATTTATACAATTTTCATAGCAGAATTGAAAGTGAGTAGGTGAAATTAATTAAATATTTATCATATAAATCATTAACTCTTCATGTAAATCATTAACCATACGTGTCTTCAACTTAGAGAGGATATTTATTAGTCCCCTTAACTTGTAGGATATTTATTAGCTCCTCCTTCTTGTAGTATATTTATTAGTTTCTTAAACTTATAGGATATCAGTTTAATAATTTATGCAATTTTCATTAGAGAAATGAAAACTAGTCATTATTAAGCTTCAAATTTTTATTATATTTTTTTTTTCTTAATGTTAACTATCAAACCATACATTTCTTCAAATGACAGGATATTTGTCTCTTCAGCTAGTAGAATGTTCATTAGTTTCTTCAATTTACTGGAATTGAATTATATAACAGAAATGAAATGAATTCAGAGAGATTCATTAAAATTTCACATATTCGTGATTTCTTTTTCTTTTCATTAAAACAACTAAAACCATCCATTGATTTTTTTCAACTTATAGGATATTTATTAGGATAAGTTGGATAAATTGATATCCTATTTTCTAATAGGATATCAACTTATTGATTTATATTTTCTATTAATGTAATTTTGTTTTTCTATTAATATCAATCATTCATTATGAGTTCAAATTGCAGCATATTTGTTTCCTTACAGATTTTCAACTTATTTATACGGTTTTACTGGAAATGAAAATAATTCAGTGTAGTAATTAAAATGATCGAATATTCGTAATCTTTTTTCTCTTAATGTAAGCCATCTATCACTAATGATGGGAACATCACTTTCTTCACCGCAGGCACGAAAATGGACCCCTAAGATCCTTTTTTTGCGCAAATGGGAAAAGGAGGATTTCTTTCGCACTAATGTTGCCCTAACTAAATAAAGGACAGGGAAGTCGAATCTTTCCGTTAGGTATCGTTAAGGACATTAAATAGATTTCAGAAAAACCGTTCCTTCTATTCAACGCCGCGGAAGTTTTTTACATAATCTCTCTCTCTCTCTCTCGCATATACATTTTTTATTATTTTTTATTAGAAGCTGTAAGAAATTTCCGTTAGAAAAAACAGCGTTACATCTAAATGTTCTAATGGCGTGCCTCGGCATCTACGGGGCACGAAATAGTCATTGCAGGGGGCAAATGGCTTCCGAGAATGGTTCGGAATTTTAATATTTTGCTCCAGGAAGGAAAACTTTCTTTTTTCCCCCAGAACATTTTTACTTTTCTCCGAATAACCTTAAGAGTGTTCTAGTGGGTAGTAACATTTTGAATTTAAAATTGTAGTACTTTGTAAATTGAGGTTCGGGTATTAAGAGAATTTTGGAATATAAACTTTTTTTTTTTTCTTTGTGGGTAGTTCCTTTTATTGGGGGAAAAGTTAGATAATACGAAACACAATAACGAGACGATGACAATTTTTTTTGCTGAACATATTTTTAAAAGAAAATCCAAGGATTTAAAAAAAAAATGTGAAAAGTTTTGCAGAGTAGTTTTTCGAAATATTAGATGCCCGTCCATTAGTTTTTACATTTCTCTGTGATAAAAACTTTTAACTGTGTGTATATATAAAAAAACCTCTCAAAAAGTATTTAAAATGCAATTAAAAAATTAAGTAAATAATTACAAATTTTACATGCGCATGTATACAACAGTAAAAATATTCATTTATTCTAGTAAAAAGTTAGATTAGTATTCGCAACCAAGCTAATAAGTATACCATAATTAAAATAATAGCTATACAGAGCGTACATTGATTACTGTTTTCAAACATTGTGGACATGGGAAAATATGAAAGCAAAAATGGTGTCGATAAAAAAGAAAGAACGTTATTAAAAATGTTAATGTTAAAATTGAATGGTTTGTAAGTACCTGTTAGAGTAACAAACGAATGAAGATTAGCGATTAATATAGAGGCTCAGCATTTGAAAAAGATGAAACTTTGGATGTCATGAATAATATGTGATCTGTCAAACAACATGTTTGTATCTCAGATTGATATGCGGGAGGACAATAAGTGCAATGTTGTTATTTTCGACTGCCGGGCAATTCGACTTGAAGTCATTTGTCTTTAGAACAGCAACATCAGCCTATGTAGTGGATTCAGCGTTATCCTGAATTCACCTCGGCAGCTTGCTACATAACACTCAAACTTTACCATTACAATTTAGAATATGCAACCCTAAGGGATGGTAGGGTCGCATCTCTTCTTCGAGCGTAAGATATAGTAATTTCCGACCTTCAGATCAAACGTACCCATCCATGGCTTAGACAGGCCTTTTTCAGTTTGGCGCTGATTAGCGGATTTTAAAGTGGAACGGGCCAAGAATAATGCACATGCCTCTGAATTCTTCCTGAAGGAAGCCATTTTTGATTGCCAACTGAAATGCGGAGGCTTATTTCGTAATGATTTCCGATTTATTTGATTATTAGTTTAAAAATCTAATAATTTTAATTCTAATTTTTCAGTTGCTAAGGGGCATTCACTGTTGCTCAGTATATTCGTTATGAAGAGATTATTCTAAACGAAAAATTATTAAGACTTTATGTCATAAAAAAAAGACTAAAGATATGTTTATCAAGAAAATATTTTTATTCCAATAGCAGGCAATCTGGCCAATTGTTTTGAAGTGGTGCCAGCGGCATCCAGGAGATCGAGCCCCTTCAGAGGAAGAGGATGCTTTATATCTCTCGAGTCGATTTTGAGCGTATTGCTTGATGAGAAATCCAATCAAGCAATACGAGTATCGATTCCAGACAATACCATCAGCTCTACTTATTTTCATCTCCATTTGTCTAAATCTGCATATCCAAAATCTCGCTTCGATTTTCAAAAGAAGACTAGAAACACACTTTAAATTTATAAAACAATACAGGAAGATGTTTAATTTGGAGAAGATTAATGAAAAGGATGTAATGAAACCGAATCCATTTAGCACCGCCATTCGTGCATTTCACCGAAATTGCCTTCTAGAAACTCGGAATCATTTTCATACCACCGAAGCATCCCTGGAAAGAGGTTCCGCTCCCTAAAACTCAACTTTCAAACCAGCTTCCGACCATCCTAGAGGAGAATTTTATTGGATTCACTGAAAACTTTATGGCTTTCTTTCACTGTATTCGAACAAGGCATAATTCTTTACACTTGGATCTTGGAGCACATAAAAACAAATCCGCCAGCGCAGAAGAAATTGCCTTGCAGCTCTAACAAAGAATCTTCGCCTTACTTGAGGAAGTCTTTCTTTTCAAAAATAAAATACATTAAACACTTAAAGTTGAAAAGAGTTCCACCCCTTTTGTTTGTTACATCCTTTATATTTTCGTCGAAAAGGTTACAGACGGTATCAGAGCATCCAATGACGTCAGACTTGTATCTGACATTTTAGAGTTGCGTCTATTGCAATACAGAGAAACTAAAACTGAAATTCAACAGCAGGATGCATCCGAAAGAGTCATTTTGAGCCAACCATAAGCATTCGTTCAGTCTGCGAGAATTTTCGAATTCATGAGCATTTTAGAAGGAACCTCACATGGCTCGTAAATGCATGTTTAATATCAGAGGTGATTTATCATGTATCTTCGAGAAAATATAATTGCTGGAAATTGGTCACACGAAATACTTACAACACTTTTCTTTAAATTAAAAATAAAAGTTTTTAAAAGCATGTATACGTCTAGAATAATTTGCGCATGTCTTAAAAATGTGTATTGCACTTCACTTTCTGCAATAAAATCTTTTACACGATTTTAATCAAACTAGTTATTTAACCCTACCCCGTAAAAAGAAAAAATCATCTCCTGTTTCGAAATCTGACGTGGATTGGAGTGCCAGCCTATCTCTAGACTCGACTTCAGCCAAATCGAATCCATTTAGTACATCCACTCGTAGAGATTCCATGACCACAGTACGTTTCACACCGAATTAATACATTTAGTCAAGTGTAAAACAATAAACTTTTTTTTCTCTTCACTGTAAATTTAGTATACAATTATTTTTTAAAATGGAACATTCACATTTTTAATAACAAGATTAAGCATAAAAAGACTCTCTTTAGCAAAGATTTACTATTTGAAAGATTAATAAATAATTTTCTTTGCTCTGGCATCATTTCATTTTATTGTTTTCCTATTTTTACAGTACTAGCTGTCATTAAATACTTTGTTTGTGTACAGAAATATGTGTGTTAGCCTCTATAACGTTACTATATGTTATACATATAGAGTAACAGATAAATATATAATAACAGAGAACAAATATCATAATTCGTACCACAAGGCACCACACGACCCCACTATGCATCACCCCTTAACAGATGAAGACTTTCCCAAATTTTACGACAAATCGATTTTTTTAATGCATTCTCAAGAATCTTGGATTATCTTACATTACATTGAAACTCGATGGTTTTCGTTCGACAAACATTTCACCCAACAGCGATTCAAAGCCATTTAAAATCCAGCTTTTGGGCTCTTCTTATCTAAATGGTAAAAAAAAATAATAATAATAAATGAAAATGCTTGCTTAAAAAAACGACCAAAGAATCTAATTTAAAAAAAAAAAAAAAAAAAAAAAAGCAAACAGAAGTGAAGAGATAATACGCCATCTGCAAGAGAAGAGGATGGGGGTAGGGAAGAACGAACGAATCAATTGCATCGGATTCATTCCAAGAGAAATTTTATTCCAATATCGTTAGCTGCACACCTTAAACAGTATCGACCCTTATGTGGGGGAAGGGAGAGATGCTCGTAATACAGGATATTAATCACCCAAGAGGTGTAAAGAGCTCCCAATAAAAATAACAAAAAGAAAGAAAAATATCGGAGAAATATGCACCCAACCTCTTGAAACGAATTAAGGAAGAAATCGGAACATCATGTAAAGGTTTTAATAGAGTATTTTCGAGAGGACGGGTCTTTCTGTTCGAAAGTAGTAGTTAATTAAGCCCCCCCATTTCAAAATGATCTTCTTCTAAGTGTTTTGCAGGAGTCTCCTGAACGCCCCTAAATGACTGGTAATCTCGGCACCTAATTAACTGGAAAAGTGGCGGGTGGGTGGGGGAAGGGGGCAATTACGCCGAAAATTGCCTTTTCGCACAGAAATTAACAGAAAGTAAAACGGAAACTGCTTCTCCCCCCTCTTCTTCAGCCGCTGCTAAACTTAAGAGATTCTGGCAGAGGCTGAATATGGAAGATTCATAAAGCAGAAAGAGACCGCCGAAGAAATTAAAACTGAGAGTAGCTACGAATGAAAATGCTCTTCGGATCAAATAACTCTAAAGATCGACTTCAGAGCATGATGCCCTCTTTATTCATTGCCTTCTATTAGCTCACACTCTCCTTATATAAATCTTGTCCAAATTTCCAATCGTTCATAAAATACTTTTTATTCATTAACTCAAGTTCAAATGCATTTTCATTTTGAACTTGTAGTGGATGACACTGGATGTTAATACAGTTTTTTTCAAATATTCATTCAGTAATTAAATTTAATTCATTAATTTTAGGTTTTTTTACATTTAAGTTGGATATATCTACCAATAGATAGCGCCAGATAAACTTAAAAAATAAATGAAAATTATTTGTAATGGACTTTCTGCAATAGAGTGAAAAAAAAGTAGGAATTAACTTAAAAATTATTTTTTATATTATTTGTTTTTTGCGAAAAAGAGGGATCAAGTTACAAATAACGTAATCTTGAATTCTGTAGAACATTAACAATATTACTTCCGCTGTCCCATAATAACAAAATCCCATGGCTACTAAACCAGTGAATATTTCAATGGAAACTATTGGCAAATTCAGTTGTAAAAGATATGCTGTAGCACAAAGTTGTGAAGCCTTCCGTCAAAATCAATGTTTCATGACATCTGTCATTTGTTGTGACACATTTTCAATTTTTCGGTAAACCTAATTACTACCATTTATAACTATCCGCCGATCGAAATCATTTGTTTTATTTCAGTTGAATATCAACCCGTTGTAAAAGTAAAAAGAGAGTTTTCAAGCAAAGATCGAGTTATGATGGTTCAGTTCTCGATGTATCCAAAAGAAACGCAAAAAGCTTGCAATCACGTTAGCTGCAAAACAACTTAAATGCAACAGAACGAACGACCCTATCAAGACTTTGGAAACGTGCTTCCGAAAATAACTGTCAACAAATCTTATGCTAATGTGGATTGTTTGATAAAAAAAAAAAAAACTGTGGACATAAAAGGCAAATACCATGAAGAAAAATTTAAACATATTTCTCTTAGCATCATAAGATAGCGGGTCACGCCAAATAAAATCAGCAGTCGACGAACGGAGGATGTCCATATCCATTTAAGCTCACGCATGCAAGTAAAGAAAAGTTTTGCAGCCAAGCGATGCTACCTGCAAATTTAAAATGCTGTAACGAAATGATTGAAAAATCCAGAAACAATCTGAATACTCAAAATAAAAATGAGGATTCCTATTTTTCATTTAATGTTTAATTTAATCTAGCTTATTTGGTAATAAATATTGCATTCTATATTTATTTCTTTTGCTACTATCATTATGAGACGCATCAAATACATCGGTTGCTACTATTATTGTTGGGCAGAGGGGAGTATTTGTTCATTGAATATAAGCATTATTAAGAATATATTGAATATATATATTCATTGAATAAAGCCTTTTGTTATCGATTTAAGTCGGAACAGCCTGATGCTCGGGAGACGAGCAACTCTGATCGGGGACGATGAACTCTGAGGCTCGGGGTGGAGGTCAGAGCTGCGATAGGCCGAATCTGCGGCATATCTGCGGTTCTAATAGTTTCATGAAATAACCCATCCTATTTATTGAAACACGGGCTCTGTTTGGTTTCAAATGTAATAAATAAAAGCTAGAATCTCAATAGACATAAAACTTACCTATGAAATTAAAGAATTATGATTAAAGAATGCTATTAATACCACGAAAGTCGAATATTAACAAATGGATTATAACACCAGGTCCATCTTAAGCACTTACTACTATAATATTTTATATTGTCTGTGTCTTGCAGTTATCATTACTTTTCGACAGATACATGCTTTTTTTTTCAATTAATGTTTTGAATACGTGAAATGGCCAAGGAGACCTTATGGATCACACTTTGCACTTCTCAATAAGATCCTAGTGTATGTTGCGATAAGAATATTAAATCAATAAGTCTGAAAACAGCCCTTTTGAATTATAATCCTGGAGATATACCTGTAGATATATCATATAAATACGGTATATATGTACCATAGTTATTCAATTTCGACGAGAGTAGGAGCTAAAAGTTATCGTTTGAAGACAAGCCCTTTGTCAAGCGGTCAACAATTATTGTGGCTCCATAGACTAACGTTCATATAAAAACACATAACATTTTCCTACCTAATTTTTTTTTAATGAAATCGTGGTAATACGTGGTTACTTTTATTGAATAATTCTCACCACATTGCGAGCTATTGGTAAAAATACAGACACATCGAATAATCAAATTTGTGACTTGTGCGCTTATTCAGAAGCTAGATTTTAGGAGAAACATTGACTTTTTTGTTTTAACTGAAAAGGGGTGACAACCTGTGATCTATATCGCCAAGAAGTTTCCTTCAGCAAATATTTCCGTTCACCGAACGCATTATCTAAATTTTAAGGGCGGGTGGAAAGAAGAAAAATGCACCAAAGCAGGCGCATTCCCGGTCCGCGGCAGCTTAAAATAATTACCAATAACGATGTGAGTGCGTTCCTTTTTCAGGGGATAATTTTCAAGAGCCGCATGATTAATCGCCGCACCGAGACGCCGGAGTTCAGCAGGTAACGAGTGTTAAAAACACTCCTTAATTAACTTTATGGCCAATGCAGGGGGTCGATGCGGTTCAAAAATTGCCTGAAAAATTTCCAGCCTTTCTGTTTCCGACCATTAGAAGGTTAATTAATAAACGTTTCAAAAGAAACACTCGCTCCAACAGAAATGATTAGGACGACAGCAAAGCAAATGGGCGTGCTTTTAAATTTTTTCTGCCGAATTTCGTACGTCAGTTTGCCATGAAGTGGTCATTACCTGGCAAAGACGGAAGTTAATAATAATAATAACAAAAAACGGTGACGAGAGATTAATGTGTGGGTGACAAATTCACAGGAAATTTTTATTTTGGTACGTCAGTATATTAACATTCGTTTTTTGGTTATTTGCACCAGTTGTTTTGAAACTCTACTGTAAACCGTGTTTTTAATGGATCTATTTTGCATTGTTATTACGAGGGTAACTCTGAAATTTTTGAGACAGCAGAAGACAAACGCATGAAAAAAATTATTCGTTAAATTTGTAAATTTGAACTCTTTTATGGCCGTAGACGATAATTTGTGGCAATAATTGCAATTTAGCTGTCGTAGAATAGATTTTGGAAGAAAAGAAAATGAAATTGACGCAGAGCATTCTCGCGCTATGATTTAAAGTGAGGTTAAACCAAGAAGAATGCCTTCAACTTCTAGAACTAGAATAAGGAGACGAAGTTCCATCTCGTGCTACTGTATTTAGATGGTTTTTACAGAATTTCGTAGAGGTCGAAGTTCTCTGCTGGATCAAGAACACACAGGAAGACCTTCATCAGTTGTAGTTCCAGTAAATGTGTCGGCCATACGCAAATTGTTAGTCGATGATAATCGCTGAATTTATCAAATGATACAGAAGAAACTTAACATTGGATCCGCAGCTATACATAGAATTACTCATAAATAACTGCATATGAAAAATTAGTTTGTCGTTGGGCCATCCATAATTTAGCAGAACACCAAAAAATGGGCTTGTCAGAATCTTCAAAGAAACCACAAAATTACTTACACCGCCTTATTTCTAAAATCATAACTGTTGATGAAACTTACATACCGTTTTTTGACGTTCTAACACGACAAGAAAAATAAAATATGGGTCTTTGAAGATGACCCCAAACCAACAATGGTGAAAGACAATGAGCAATGAAAAAATTAATGTATGTCGTTTTCTTCAGAAGTGCGGGACTGGTCAAAGCCATCATGCTGGAGGGACAGAAGACAGTCACAGTTAACTGGTACACCACTAAGTGTCTTCCAAAAATTCTTCAAGAAGTGAATGTAAGGAGACTCAGGATAATGCATCTTCTCCTACGGCAAGGTCGACAGTCAATTTCTTAAACAAAAAACCCATCAAAGTGATACAACATCCACCCTATTCCCCTGATCTTGCTGTGTGTGACTTTTTTGCACTTTTTTTAATCTCAAGAAAAATTTACGTGGTCGCCGTTTTCATTCCGAAGATGAGATTGATGAGGCTATAAAATCACATTTTCATCGATTCCATGGAATGGATGGCGTGAAGCATTTAATCTTTGGAAAAATCGTCTACAAAAGTGCATTGATGTTGGAGGGGACTACTTTGAACACTCTTAAAACTTTGTAAGTTAAACTTGTACCATCTAGCCATATCTGAAAAATTTCAGAGTGACCTCATATTTGAATACTTTTATGAAATTTCTTTAATGATTTCTTTAAATTTTCACTTTTGTATAATTTGTTTTTATTTAAAATAAAATATGGGAACTCCTGTTTAGGAACTTGTTCGATTTCAAAAGCAGAGTTATTGCAATAAAGACGAATACACTAAGAAAGTTTCAGAACGGATTGAAATTTTATATGTTTGTTTGTAATGGTGATAAAACTTAACAAAGATACAAAATAAAAACGAAAGAATAATTTACTTCATTTACTTTCAAAAGAATAATTATTAGGAAAAATTACAAAGGAATACGGGGCCAAATCAGGTTCTCTTTAGTGCACGATGCAATTGATGCTTACGAAATTTTTACGGTGTCCCACGACATCCCATTCAACGACTGTTGCAAACGTGCCTTGCGCTCGACTAATCTCTGAGGACGTCCAACATTTAAGCATACATTATCCTATGTATCTTTAGTCTACAGAGTGATCTCGGAGTCGTGTGAACCAAGGAACTGCGTCAGCAATGAAGAGTCAAATCCTTGCTGGCCTTTCTTCTAACTTTATCTTATAAAAATCCTTTATCCTATTGTTTTCTTCCATGACTGGTTACTCAAGTGGTTGAAGGATGCCATGAAAGTGCAACTGGACTGTCGTGTAGTGCCATAGATCGTTACTACAATTAGCACCCGAAATCATTACATCATTTATGAGTACAGTGTACTTTGAAGCTTTAATCATGGGGTCTCCGAAACACATGCACGTATGGCTAGTATAACATGAGCTAAAAAAGGATTCGTCTCTGATGACGAACTATTTCCATTCCATCACAGTCCAATTCTGTCGTACGACAAACTACTCTAAGCGTTGGACGGATGGGTGCTACGATAGCAAATGATTGTCATTTAGGAATCTTGCAATGTTTGCGCGCGGACATGGGACAATGATGCAGTAGGCTGAATTAGAATGAATGGCCGAGTGTCTAACGCTGTGGCGCTCGGTACCATAGGTTTCGGGTTGAAGTCCCGGCGGTGCCATGGATGTTTGTAGTGGTTCAGAATCCATTTTAAACCGTAGGTCCCGGTCTCATAAGACCGTAGAACGTCAAAGAACCCAGTCAGACTACTCACCCACATCATTCCCAAACTGTATAGGGGCAACTCGGCTCTAGCCACAGTGATGTGGTGTGGTGTAGCAATAATAGACTGTATTTACATGACTTGGCGGATGATGCCTCCCTGTTATTGGCTGTTCGAGCGTTCTGAACTAGTGCGTCCTGCATGCCAGCTCACTTTCGTCCCAGGTCCTCATAGTATTTTTCAGAACTCGCGAAGTTAATCGGCCAGCCTTTATCATCTCAGCAATTCTTCCCCTCTCAAAGTCTGATGATATTTGTTCGGTATAAGCTTAAGGTCGTCTCTGCTAACAAGTGCTGCAGATAAACTGCATGCAGAGTATTTCAGAGGGACCATTTGTGAGCTAAAGTAAAGGCACATCCGCTGTGTAATGCGAAAATTGCAATCATTTGCATATGTGTTTGGCATACGAACCTCCATGCCAAATGTAATAGGGATGCAGAAACTCCTTTTTGGTGAGATAATTTTTATTTTTCTTAAATTCATAGTAATTTTGTGAATTCCTTTAATGTCTTCTATATATTCGTTTTCAATATTAAGATTATCATATTTAATTAAATTATAAAGAATTTTTATGCTGCAGTTATAATTTTTTTTAGTAAATTCGATAGAAATAAATGGCATTTCTATAGTAAACAATTACTATTATTATTACTTTTTGTATCGCCAGTCATTTCAGTTTGAGATCACGTACTCCTAATAAGACAGCACTGATAGGAGAATACTGTACTTCATTCATAAAATGGAAAGAGAAGAGGAAGACTTTTAAAGGGCAGTAGCTCACGTGTGTGCATTATAAGTGGAAGAAGCATCCCCGAATAATAATATTTAAATGAAATAATAAAAACACGAAAATCAATATAATAATTCAATTAAACAAAATCCCAAAATAAGAGGAAGGGGCAGACACTGAAAATAGATTTATCAACATCATAAGTTTTTACTTATTCTTAGACTAATATGTTTTGTCTAACGACAGTGAATGTGTAACTGAGCTGTTCTTGTAGGTACCAATTCCTGCAATCCAAGTTAACTGCATGCAACCAATGAGTTAAAACTTCATTTCCATCGATGTATGTCTTGTGGTACCAATGCAAATCGATCCCGCCATATGTATCTCTCACTGCTTGCAGAAACGAAGAGATTTGATGGCGATTGTAGTAGGACATCGAAAACAGAATTTTTTCCTTATTTTTTTCTTTCTTGTTTTTAATTTTCCATTCCATAAGCAAATATAAACTTAAAACGCCAGACCCTTCCCCTTCAGACAGGAATATATTAAGTAAGGTAAGGGAAAACATTCATTGGACATTTAACACCAATCTAAATCATGGTTTAATCAAATGAGCAAGTGAAGACATTGCCGCCATATACGACAGAGACAGAAATTGATAGGATAACCTAGCAATTAGATCCCTATTTTTTTAAATAAATATTTTCACTAAACTCTGTATCATCTTTAATTTTTGTCTCTCCATAGTTTTGACATCAGTGAAGTATTTGACAGCGTTCAATGTATCGCAGTTTTCGTCATCTTCAATGTCAAAGTGTGCCGATATCCCCTGTAAGATGCGTCGATTTTGTCTACTTTTCATAGACATCAGGAAGTACTCTCGCTTCATTCATAAAAGATTCATTATTTTAACAGATACATGACATGACTAAATAGTGTTTATAGGATGGTAACACGGAGTTTTCAGTTTCTTATCTATTCAGTAATGAGGACGAACTTCTTAAGCAGCTAATTGAATCGTTCGTCAAAAGACTGACGAACTCTCAGCATTATTAGCTTTAAGAGAAAATAAATGTTAATTAAAATTATAGCCCCGCGAGAAGAATATTTATGGATCCAAAACTGCCCGGCAGAGCACAAGGAATTAAGGAGGGAAATTTCAGCTCGAGACGTCCATAAATTCTGAAAGTCTTTCAAGGAGAAAATGATCGATGGCGGTATCGAGTTTTGTGACGATACGCGAAAATTACGCGTCGCTCACTTTGAAGCTTTATTTTTCAATGTTTTAGCAACACACAATTTACACACGGGACAGCGGCTTTTCGTCAAATTCTTCTCCAAACAGGGATGATGTCGACTTGTCACACCTTATGTCAGTGATTTTTTTTAAAAGATTATTAACAAATATACTCGAGTGTGCTTTGAAAGGAAGCCTTGCGCATTTTAACCAATAATAATAGTAATTCAGTGGCACAAATTCAGTCACAAATTGATTTTTGCTGAATTATTTTGTTCACGTACTTCCTTTTTGGATTGGTAACATTTGCTTGTGATTAATTTGAACGATGTGCACAATAATAAAGAGAAATTAAATCTAATAACTGAATAAATAAAAGTTTGGTTTTCTTACTGTTTTTGGAAATATGCGAATCATGCATTAAACATTCACATATTTAAACAGTCGCGAAGCGACGATGTCGTAGACCTTGCTGCTCAGGTGCGTTTTTAGTACTATGGGAAAATATCAAGTGATCCTGAAACGTCCGATATCCTCCCGATGTATTACCCAATGTATTAAATGCGCGCTACCTCACCCCAATGTATTAAATGCGCGCTAAATCAGCTAAAGCATTTCCAATGTTTGATATCAGTCAGGAAAATATGGACTTCTAATCCATCAATATTGCGTTTATGGTTGAATTCTTACTTGATTCATCACGCCTGTCCTGCCATTCATTAAAATTGACATTATCGTTACAGTAAATACTTACCGCCATGTTGTTATCTTGCGTGAGTTTGCAAAACATCATAGCACAGGCAAATCACAGCAAATATTTCCCGTAGAGTCAAAACTATTCGTCTCGAAATAAACGATCGTTTTTCCAAAGAATAAGTAACTCACGAAGGTACACACGATTAGTGTTTAAGTCTTTTTTCTTTTTAACATGGAGCTAGTTTTTCTAGACTCTAAATTATTAAATTAAAATAATTTAGAGCCTAGCTAGTTTCTCTAGCCTCAAGCTAGTTTCATGGCATCAAGCTAGTTTCTCTAGACTTATTAAATTCGCAACGAAAAATATTGAAACGCTACATTGAATTGAAATATTTTATAAATATCATTCATTTTTTATTACATGATATAGTTTATTACTTTCTCATACACAAAATTTAATGTGCTTATTTATATATTTAATTTTTAGTTTAATATTTTGTATTTAATGTCTTTTTCTGCTATTTAATAATTTTGATTGCGTACAAAATGAAATGGGAGTTTATGAATATTTTTTACTAAATACTCCAGTATACTACTGTGTACAAAAAAGTAAGATCAATTTTCA
Source organism: Caerostris extrusa (assembly GCA_021605095.1). Taxonomy (NCBI): domain Eukaryota; kingdom Metazoa; phylum Arthropoda; class Arachnida; order Araneae; family Araneidae; genus Caerostris; species Caerostris extrusa. The sequence goes on from BPLR01001863.1 coordinate 18,410, forward strand.
ATTTAAAATTCCAGCGGCTTATGAAATTTTAATTTTTTTTCTTTTAGGTAGCTGGCACTATCCATGACATCTGTGTGAAATTTGACGTCAAAATATTCATTAGTGTTTGAGTTATGCTTGGCTTTGTGAGACGCTAAAACTGATTGCGGCGATTTTTGAATTGTCTGAATTAATTGAGCGAAAAGAACTTGCAATAAATTTTGATTGCGGAAACGTATAGAATGTTACAGAAGGGATTCGGTGAGCATTCCTATATCGGAAAGAAATGTTTAGAAGTAGTATAAACAGTTCAAAGAAGGCAGAGAACGCGTTGAAGACGAAGAGCCCTCTGGTCGACCATCAACCTCAACCGACGAACCTCACGTCCAAAAAAAATGAAAGATTGGGGGCTTGCAAACCGTCGATTTACAATTAGAGACCTTGCTGATGATGTTGGAATTTCAAAATTCTATTTTAAAAGATGTTTTGGCCCTCAAATGCGTCAAATCTCAATTGGTACCAAAAACACTGAATGCTCCAGCTCACACTGCATTGATTCTTCGTGACTTTTTTTTTCGCCAATAAGGTAACCCATATCATTCCAAAACCACCGTATTCACATCACAAGAATTTTGGCTATTCCCTAAACTGAAAAGACCACTCCAGGGACACCGTTTTGATTCGATTGAAGAGATTTAACTTGAATCGGCGAGTGCTTTGAAGGCTATCCCTACCGATGACTTTTTAGCATGCATTGAGGATTGGAAAAAAAAAGTTGGCATAAGTGCATTGTATCCGGAGGGGATGACTTTGAAGGAGTGAAATAAATAATGAGTTTTTGAAAAACTTTTTTTTTTTTTTTTTTTAAACTTTTAGTCTTACTTTTTGGGCACATTAGTATATTAACCTTATTGTAATAAGTAAGGTTAGTTTATTTATGTTAAAATAATAATATTTTTCTAATATTTGAGTTCTTACTTCCATTGAATAGTAAACAACAACATGTTCAACTTCCTGTGTTTTCTCGAAAACAGAAGGTTATTATTTATTTATTGTTTGAGTTTTATTTATTTATTTATTATTTGCTGGCACCGCATCTTTCAGAGTGAGCTAATTCGTGTTTTTCGCGCTACTTTCATCACACTTCAGCGTCTAAAGTTAATCCTTCCTCCAGAAAGGGCAGATGTCAGGGGAGGCTATTTTGGGCCGGATTATTAGACGGACCAGAGGGGGAAATAAGAGCAAATCCTTCTGTGAGAAGTAACTTGTGCCTCTGACAGGAGGTATGATCCATTTCAGAAATAACAACAACTGTAAAGTAGCTGTATTGAAAAGTAAAGATACAATACATAACAATATTTATTTCGTGTATAACGATGTTACGATGTCGTGTGTAATGATTTTAGGCTCGAATGATTTGTCTGTGTATGAACAGTTCAATAATATTTTTTTTTTTTTTCAATTCCTTGTAATAGCTCATACTCTCCATATCTATATCTTGTTCAAATTTTCATTCGTTCATAAAATACTTTTTTATTCCTCCCTTCAAGTTCAAATACATTTTTTTGAACTTGTAGTGGATGAAACTAGATGTTAATACAGTTTACTCAAATATTAATTCATTCACTAAATTTAATTAATTAATTTTAGTTTTTAGATGTAAGTTGCATATATCTACCAATAGGGGGCGCCAGATAAACTTAAAAAAATGAATGAAAATTATTTATAAAGGACTTTCTATAATATAGTGAAAAAAAAAGTAGGAATTGATTTTAAAAAATTTGTTTTTATATTACTTGTTTATAATACATTTACAGGCGGAAGGTTCGTTCGTAATTTTGAGCAGATGCAATACACTTTCACTTCAGAGTGCTAGCACAGATTTGAAATGACAAAACTCCATGATGAGTCTGACTTTTCAGGCGAATACAAATCTTCTAACTTTTACTGACTTTTCTTGCACCTTGAGATCGTGCGATTCTCTGAAGCCTGTCAAGTCCTGGGGCATCTATTTATTACTTAATATTTTATAGTGAAATCTTTAGAAGCCTTTAAAGCATAGATTTTAAGGAGAAGGCCAATTTGGCAATCTGTGGGCTTGGATGCGAAAAAAATCTTAATTTTCAGAGAATTCCAATTACACCTGGAGTCCCCTCATTATATGTTGCATCTGTTATGACCAACAGAAAAAGCAAATCATTTTTACCGAATGAATGAAGAATGACGTCTAATGATCGGAAATGAAATATAGATATAAATTTCATACTCTTCAAATACAAGTTCATGTTTTGTAACCCAATTTAAAGCAAACTTTTTGATGAGAATAAAAAAAAAACATAGCATGTAAAGCCTTTAAAAATGTATTTTTTTCGCATGCCAAATGGAATAAACATCGTACCATGATTTTCTAACAACTTGTATTATGGGTAAACAAGAAAAACTTAAATAATAATGATTTAATTTCGGGCAATGGAAACAAATAGCGTTTCCATTTTATGCTCTTTACATAAAATATTTCACAAGTTTTGAAAATAGAGGTGCGCCATTTTGTTCCACACATTTTTCCCTCAAAAACAAACCCCGTATACTAGCTTTTCTGATTCCTGATGTTACATTTGTCTTATGGGTTGGCGGTCTTAATGGTTTCCAATCAATTACCCACCATGCCACTTTTAGTATTAGTTCCATACCATGTAAGATGTATTGAGCTGGTTATGAAAATATTGCATTAGTATAGCCCTGCATTCCAGCAACGCATTACGGAAAATAAACTCTCACTAAATTCCCTCTGATAGTAGAATGAATAATCTATATGGGAAGTTGAAAGGCGTGGTCGATAAAAGCAATTTATATTTAGACAAAACTTCTCGTCCAATAATCCTATTCTTTCATGTTAGTTACTTACATGTGTACACCAACTGGCCAAACCATTGAATTCCTTAAACTCCAGTAAGAACATGAGATTCTCTTTATAGCGAAAGTGAGCCCTGAAGAGATACCGGCACTTTCAAAAGAAAATAATATGTACTACAGGTTGGAAATCTCCCTATGATTCCATCAAAAATTGACTTAGTGTGGTAAAAGTATTAGCTGATGATGAAGATGTTCGTGGCCATTGCTCAATGACTTCGGTCAAAAAGCCCTTCTCAAGTATTCACAAAACTACATGATGGGTGATACCTGAGCAGGGCTTTTTCATCAAAGAGTGCTGATGCGACGGAGCAGTGCTGCTGTTATAAAGCAAATGTGCTATTTCTGTGAGCAGCAATGGTCATGGTATGCGTTTTCGCTAATGTTTTGCATTTAAGAGATATGCAGTTGCCGTAGACAACAGTCTTCAATTAACCGTGCGTGAAGACACATTAACTGCATCTCTATTTAATGCATTGCTGATGGCAGCTATTCTAACAGGTTTTATCCGTTCAGGTTTACAGGTAGCAGAGTGATCCGCAGGTTTATAGGTAGCAGGTTTATCTGAAATAAGTGAACAAAGCCTATGCTCACCGCAGCCATTAATGATTCTTTATTGGGCAACGCTTATTTTCACACATATCTGAAAACATGCATGATACATATTTACTAAAATGTATTGAAAACAGCTGACAAGGCGTGCAAAATGCATTTTATTCAACGTTTTGGTGATTATGGACTGTCGAGGTGTGATAAGTTCTGACCCATTTCCCTGTGGCACACAATATAAACGATTGTTTTTTAGTTTGAGAGAACGTATTGCAACGAATTTATTTCTAATTTAAGACCATCCCACCATTCGAGTCCTCTGTCATCTCGTAGACAACTTCATTCGCACATGGGAATGGCGATTTCTCGTATTTTGGCAATTAAAATGATCGAAAATTTGATTAAAGACGGTTAAATTATAAGACTAAAATTACTAATACACAAAATATAAAACAGTTTTTTTTACAAATGGCTTTCTATTTCTCCGTTATGGAAAAATGTAAATGAATAATTCTGCAATTCTGCCTCAAGAAATGGAATGCTTTTGTCTTAAATCTTTGTCAAAAAAATTTTCAAAAAACAATTTCTTCAGTAATTATGAATGGAATGAAACAGGAGATCGATATTAAAATTAGTAGAACATTTTCAATGGGCTATTCTTTTATGTATAAATTACTAGGCCAAAGTGTTTTTATTGGATGAGTGTTAACATGTGAAGCCATTCGGTTGCGAACAAGTTTCTTTGAAAATGAAAATAAATCTATTATACACATTTTTTTTTTTATTTCATAGATTAGTAGACATCGTATTCCACTATTAAGGCTCGTTCGCACCAAGGCGTGAGGCGTTTAAGCGTGAAGCGTTGACCCATCACTAGCCCCACCACGCCTGAAACCGGTTTCAAATTAACCGCTTCGAGTTGACCCACTTTCAACTCGAAGCGAAACTTCACTGGGCGTAATGCTATTCCTAACGTTTTGCTGTGAAGGGTCGAAAAAAAAATTTTCTTGCCTGCCGCGTGAATCTTCAACGTTCTTCGCCTCGGTGGGAAGGAGCCTTTATGTGCAAACCCACGGGCGAGTATTGGGAAACGATGACTTCTGGAAGAACTGACCATCGGTATTGTTACGGAATGAATTTTTAACCAATGAACAAGAAAAGAGAAAGTACCTGGGTTTGGATGACCTGAGGGGGTCGGAGGACGGGGTGGTCTCGGCAGGGAGGGGCGGCGGGACTTCGTACAAGCAGTAGATGCTCTCTTCCTCGTGGTCGCTCAGACAGCTGGACGGCTGGAAGGAAAGAGAAGACGTCAACAGTGTACTACTGTACCATTGTAGAAGTGAATCACGCTTAGCCGAAGATATAAAATCAGATGATTTATCTTTTGAATGCAGTTGGTAAAATTAGTAATACATAATAAAGTTTTGTTCCTTTTAATGTCATGTTTTAAATAGGCATGACGAGGCAAAGGTATTGCGGTTACGGGAATCCCCGCACCTCCTGTTACATTATTAAATAAAATAACATAATTAATAGGATTTGAACATAAGAGAGAAATAAAAAATCGAAATTAAAACTATTGAAAAGATGTAAAAGAGGCTGAGCCATAGTTCAGGAGGAAATATGGGAATAATTAAGAAAAAAAGAAAAATATAATTACATTCCTTTGCACAATGACGTGGATTGGGCTGCTAGATTCAAAGAATCAGAGCCCATATACCCACAGAAGTAGGTAAAGACGAAAGGAAAAGAAAAATGGGTTTGCATTTTGCAGCAGCAATTTTAAAGGGTCATCCCCAGAAGCGGTAACTCGAGAGAAGGGCACACAATCTACTCGACGATACTAATGAAAGCACATTCTAGACCAGGGGTCTCCAAACTACGGACCGTGGGCCAAATCCGGCCCGCCAGTGTCATCAATCCGGCCCGCGACAGCGAATAGCTTATTGCTGCTGTAATAAGCTGGATAAAAAACCACAGAATGACAATAACTCGGTTTTATTGACTTGCTAGGTAAAGTTTAATGACAAGCATAATGCGCAGAAAATTTAACAACTAACAAATAGTTGAAATGAATCCCACTAACATTATAAACTAGTGAACATCCCGCGGTTAACCTCGGTAGTTATACTTACCTATTTCCGCTTTTAACCAATAGATGTCGTCAAGTGTCACGGTCGTATCGATAAACACAATAGTAATTGTAGTAATTGAACCAGCGAATTTAGCAAGTGTATGCTCGCTCAGAGCGCGTACTCGGCGACTAGTCTAGAAATTATAGATAATGGCAGAAAAACTAAAACGGCTTGGGCCCTTGGTACTTACTGGAGTAAACAGTATGGCCCTAAGGCTGGAAAGTTAGGATACCCTGTTCTAGACTACAGATTTATGGTTCCCTTTCATGGCGTAGACACGTCAGCTTTTGGTTCGGCATCGCTTGTAGAGTTCATAAGCGAATTCTCTTGGTTCGGAAGCCAACGCGCGACCAAGTAGCTTTTTCTAGCAATTACGATATTTTCTTGTAATTACCAAATTTGGATATCATTCGCAAGCTACGGTGATAAATCGCCCCCTCATCTTGCTATCGCTCATAAATGCTTCGGTTTCCAAAATTTTATCTTGAAATTGCACTTATATTACCTGTTTCATATCTTCTGGTTAATCCTGCAAATGGAATTATTTTTCAGTTGTGTTAATCGTAGTGTGTAAATCTATGAATCCTTTTATGACCTCTTAAATTGATTATGATTCATAAAGGACTTAAACTTAGTGCATTCATCTGCTAATAAATAGAAGTTTAACTTACAGCAGATGGATCCATTGTTGTAGAATTTGAAGATTTTTATTTTTGAGTGGAAAGTTGTTTTGTAATCAGCCATTTTGTTATCATACTGAGAAGTATTATGAAACTTGCCATTTCGAAAAGCTACTAAATGTATTTTTTCCCCCAGTGGTTTCCTATACTGTTCGTTTCTTTTGTTCTAACTGAAATTGTGTTGTATCCGCTCATTTCAGGAAAAATTGGAAAATTCCTTTTAAGGCCGCGGTTTTTTTTTTTTTTTTATTTTTCTTCAAATATTTGAAGTTTATCTCTCTCGCATAAATCAAATTTCGCGATCATTTCTTATCCACCCAAGACGAAATCCTTTGAAAAATGAAGAAATCTGCCCTCTCCTGGAAAGTAGGGGTGAGTGGGTGGAGTTCTCCCCCCCAACCGTGACAGAAGAATGGATGGAGGAGGAGAGAAAATGAATGCAAATAATAAATGGGAAGAAGAGCGGCGAGATGTTTGTCATACTTCTGAAACGGGAATGCCATTTTTCTGGAGGCGGGAGTGTCCCGGTGGTACGCCACCATCCGTCCATCCCGGGCCGGATCACACCCCCGCAATTAAAAGGTGCCATCCTCACTCTTATTTGTTTGGCAACGGTGTCAGAACACACACACTTTTGATGGATGGCCTCAACCGAGGCAGCAAATTTGATTTTAACACGTTGGCCACCTCATGCACCTGTTACTCATCCGCTCAGCATCGATCCGCACAGACCTGGACTGGATTTTGATGCATGCTTCTTAACCTGCAAAGACCACTCGTTTTCGTTTTGAAATTTCATCAAAGCAGCAGATAAAAACGAAGGAAGCACTGCGCTCTCTCTCTCTCTTAAGGCTCGTTCCCACCGAGGCGTGAGGCTTTAAGCGTGAAGAGTTGACCAATCACTAGCCTCACAACGTTCGCCTGAAACCGGTTTGAAATCCACCGCTTCGAGTTAACCCACTTTCAATCCCGCACCCTCTTGGAATCGACGTCCATAGGCTCTTCCACATCGCTTACATCCATAGGACACAATGAAGTCGCTCGTACCAGACGCGCCAGCTCCACTTCCACCTCTCGCTGTCTATCCGTGTAGGACTTTATGGATTTATCTTCATGTCTCTCTACCTCCTGCAGAATGTTGCTTCCCCCTTCGTTGCATGCAAGCTGACGTTAAGAAAAGTCACTTGTTTTTGTTTTCCGGACGCATACATGTTACAACATTGTGGCTTTTATTGTACTATTTAGTAAGATCTCGCCGAGATCTTTGCAGTGAGTCACTGATGGATCTGGATTCCGAGATATAACAGCGGTAACTGAGCAAGCAGCGCCGAATTCCACACCAATGCTTTCCTCTCTCCCCGTTAACCACTACATGGCTCTCCCATTCCCTTGTTAGAAACTTTCTTCTACAAGATCATGTGTTTAAATGTTCCAAATTATACATAGTTTTGAAGTTATTAACATTTCAAGCATAATGCTGTAATCCTAAACAGGCTACCAAACTAATATTATAAATATTTTCGCATCAAAAACTTTTTGTGTCTATAAAAAACTGGAGCTGAAACGATCATAAAAGAATCAAACAACAGAATTCAGAAGTGAAGGAAAGCCGGATATGTTTCATGGGTGGAATGTCTATTTTCCGAACTAGAAGAGTTGGATTCGAAATCTGAGATACAAGGCGTCCCTTAGTTCAAAAAATGTTGTGAATCTTCCAAATGCCAGTATGTCTAATTTTTGAAAATGCGATCACAAAATGTGGGTGCAGCGCAAGGGCCCTTACTCACCAACTTTCGTCATTGCTCTGGATAACGCTGCATTTGCTACACATCTACTATTCTAATGGAAAATGTCTTAAGTCAAAGAGAATTGGCAACCGAAAATAACAATTTGTAAATAAAAGAAGAATTTTCTTTCCTACACAGCACTGAAATGAATGTGTCCTTTTTTTTGGAGAGCAAGTATGTCTTAGAAGCATACAAAAAGATTAAATTTAAGAATTGTGAGATTTTTTTGTGAATGTTACCAATGACAGTCAAACAAAAAAAAAAAAAAAAATTACATTATTTTATTAAAAAAAAACGAGCCAATGAAACTTATTTCTATCGTAAAAATTATTTAACTCATTGATACTGCTAAACGTTTCGCTTAGTTAAATGTAGGGTCATTTGATAGCAATTAAAAAAAAAAAAAAAAAAAAAAAAAACAACTTGCGAATTATTACAAATACTACTGTGTCCAAAAAAGTAAGACCAGTTTTCAATTTAAATTTCCCGGAAATATGGTATTTCATTTTTTTTTCTTTATTAGGTTGTTGGCACTGTCCTTGACATCTGTGTAAAATTTTATTTCCAAATATTTATTAGTACTTGGTTTTGTGAGATGCTAAAACTGATACCGGCGATTTTGAAATGTATCTTCAATCGACACGAAACGGTATCCCCGGACATATCTTTTGAGTTTAGGGAATAGTCAGAAATAGCACGATGCTAAATTAGGTGAATACGGTGGCTATGGAACGATATGGGTTTCATTTTTTGTGAAAAAGTCACGAAGAATCAATGCAGTGTGAGCTGCTGCATTCAGTTTTTATGGTAGCAATCGAGATTTGACGCGGTTGAAGACCAAAACATCTTTTAAAATAGAATTTTGAAATTCCAATATCATCAGCAAGGTCTCTAATTGTAAATCGACGGTTTGCAAGCACCCAATCTTTAATTTTTGAACGTGAACTTTGTCGGTTGAGGTGGATGGTCGACCAAAGGGCTCTTTCTTCTTCAATGCGTTCTCTGCCTTCTTCTAATTCTACTTCTAAACCTTCCTTTCCGATATAGGAATGCAGTCCGAATGCCTTCTACAACATTCTATACGTTTGCGCCTACAAAATTGAATGCAAGTTCTTTTCTCAATTCATTCAAACATTTCAAAAATCGCCGGAATCCGTTTTAGCGTCTCACAAAACCAAAGCGTAACTCAAACACTAATGAATATTTCGACGTCAAATTTCCCAGATATGTCAAAGACAGTGCCAAAAAATATAATATACTCCAACACTAGAACATGCTCATCGAAAGGAACATGTAATATGGTCCAACATTTTAACATTTTCTTCGAAAGGAACAAAAATATGCTTCAACATTGGAACATGCTCCTCGAACGGAACACATAACATTCTCCAACATTGGAGCATGCTCCTCAAAATGTACAAAAACATGCTCCGACATTAGAAGATAAAAAAAAAAAATTGAAATACCACATACACGGGAAATTTAAATTGAAAACTGGTCTTACTTTTTGGACACAGTAGTAAATAGAAATTAATAAACAAAAATAAACATGCAGTGCATAATTTTTTTTTTTTCAATATCACCCGTTCGAGGAACCTAAAAAGCATCTCGCACAGAGCAGCGGCATCACTAGAATAAGAAAGATTTTTTGGGTGCCAATTTGCCACTTAAGAAGAGCTACCCGTCGGTGGGAGACGAGGCGCTGATGAAAATGTCAGTGCGCATTACCCACAGATCCGAGGAGGAGGAAATCCCCCTTTTTCTCGCCAATTCAATTCCAGCGCGTGCGGCGGAAGGTTTTTTAGAAACTGAACTCATAACAAGGGAGGGGAAGAAAAGGCGCCGCCTCCCTAGCCTAATCACGAGGTCTGCCGAACAAAGAAGAGTCGATTTCATATTCATGTCACGTGACGCCCCCCCCTCTCCCTTCCTGGATAACGCATTTATAAAAGCCGATAATGATACTTGAAAGATGGAGGAAGACATCGTCTCCGACGGAACCCAAATTTGATTAGAAGAAAATTCCGCCGGATGCAAAACCTATTTCTTCAGAGTTGCCAGAAAGCATAGAATGAAATGAAGACGCCTGTTTGAATGCACTGCATCCCACCTGGGTGTAGGGTGAAGAATTTGGCATTTCATTATGAAAGCGATTTTCATTCGCTGCCATTATTTGCTGTCTTTTATGTCTCAATTTTGTTTTTATTCCTCTTATCCCCCACCCCACCCCCTTTCTAACATAAAAAAATTCACCTGCGACTGTTTTTGTAAGAGAAACAGCATTTGATTGGTTGTTGTTGTGTGCCATCTCTTTTTTATTATTTTTTCAATTCCTTCTATTAGCTCACACTCTCCCTATATATATATCTTGTTCAAATTTTCAATCCTTAATAAAATACTATTTATTCATTCACTCGAGTTCAAATACATTTTTTTTTTTGAACTTGTAGTGAAATGACACTGATGTTAATACAATTTTTTCAAATATTAATTCAGTAATTAAATTTAATTCATTAATTTTGGTTGTTTTTTTAGATTTAAGTTGCATATATGTATAAATAGATGGCGCCAGATAAATTTTAAAAAATGAATGAAAATTATTTATAAAGAACTTTCTACGATAGAGTGAAAAAAAAGTAGGAATTGACTTAATTTTTTTTTTTTTTATATTACTTGTTATTTCATAGTTGACGAAAGCGTCATGACATATGTTGAGTATTTTTTTTTTTTTTTTTATGTTGAAGTATTCCATTGGAATTTGATGTCCTGAAACACATTAAAATTGAATTACTTTTTATGAGATGACACAAGTGTCAAAAATAAAATAGTCTTTTTTGAAAAACATTTAATTTTGAAATCCTTTATCGCTGAGTTTATTGATGTAATTCTCCAAAAGTATTTAAATGAGTATAGACTACCCTCCTTAATTTTTAGAAAATATGCCTTATAATTAATTATGATTTAATTTTTAAATCTTATTATGAATGAAACAAGTCCATTTCGCCTTTTACTCACTTCGTCTTCCAATCCTTTCGGTAAATGCAGCGCTTCAGTGAAAGTCGATAATACTAAGACTCCGATGAATGGTTTACTGTGCGAACAACTTTAAAACGCAAATCAGTTTTTTTTTTTTTTTCAAAATTTTGATTGAATGAATCTCCGTTTTCAAGTGCCCATTGTTGAACTGCAAGCAGCAAATATTTCAGATTCCAAGTATATTTCGCATTCATTTTTTTGTTCCAATAGAGGCCATTACACAAGACATCTTTTCATGTGTAAAAACACAGCGTATGCTGCCTCAGTATGTAACGTGAGGATTCATGAAACCACTGCCATTGCACCAGTCACACAAATACCCCTTAACCTCCTCATCTTAATTCATAAATTAAAAGAGATTTTACTTTTTAATTGGCTGCGTTAATGTTAGTAAAAGTAAAATAACAGATAACGTTTCTTAAATTCAATTAATATGGTACTCAAATGTTAAAAATACTAAAAATAAATAAAAGTAAAATACAATATAAAAGAATTTAAGTTAAGTTAATTCGGTATAATTAGGGACCAGTTATCGATGCCACTAAGCTATTGAATAATATAAACAAAACACCGAAAGGGTTATGCTGAACGTGGGAGCCATGATGATGATCTGAAAGATAATAACTAGATTAGTCCACACACACACACACAAAAAAAAGCCGATATCAGAACCGATGTTTTTTATATTTTTCTCGTTTATATTTTTTATTTTCATTCTTTGATTTTATTCCATCCTTTTATTTTCCTAACAAAAAAGGGATAAAAAAAGCTTACAATAAAAACCTAACTATTCACTAGTCGTTAAAAAGAGAATTATGGTGCACATCGTAGCAAAAGTAGAAAAATAATGAAATGGGCCGAGTTTGGATTCGAACCCTCAACCTTTCGGTCGTTTTTTATCTCTGCACCAATGCGACTGCCGCAACTTTTAAAGCAAAGGAATCTTCAGATACACAATGAGTTAAATTGTCTCAGTGAACGTGTACTGTGAGTGGAACGCATTTCTAAGAACAGAGCCAGCTACTGGAAGACAGAACTGCGGAAAACGTAAAGCTGCAATTGCCGCAGATACTTGCAGAAGAGGCACACAACAGCTACACCCACCACTCAGGGCCGGATTTAGATGAAAAGAGGCTCTAGGCTATTCCACTTATGAGGCCCTTTCACCTCCCATTTTTAAGTTTGCAAATTACACGAGAGATAATAAAATACACCATTACTGTGATACATATCAATACGTTGTGATGGGTACTAATCTTTATGAAAAATGTGGCACAAAAAAAGTCGAGAACACTTATTTGGGCATTTATTCTCAGCACATAGTACTTGTAACATTAACTAATCAAACATAACACACAACTTTTACAAAGAAACAAAATTAAAATACATTTTTATGATTGTTTATCAGTCATAAGTGTAGAATTTCTCCTTATTTTCGATTCAGTGTTTTAGTGTTTACTTTTTTTAGAATAGTATAATTTTAATTTTCTAACAATTTGAATGTAGGCGCCTCTTGATATTGAGGCCCTAGGCTGAAGCCTGGTTAGCCTATAGGAAAATCCGGCCCTGCCACCACCCTTGCAGCAGCCGCTGGTAGACTGGCATCCAGATCAAATGTGCTCCTCACAAATGGACAACACGCGGGGCACCAGAAGTACACACATTCCGTCATCGGAATAGAAGGGGCGTGTGGATTGGAGGGCAAGGCTTCAAATTGTAGAGTTTCTAGCAGTCAGCTGACGCAGAGAAATCGACGTGACTGTGAATGATTATGACTATGCTATTTCGTAGGTCCACTAGGCCTACTATTTTAGCTGTTTCTTAATGAACGTAGAACTTTGATTTCTATACCGAAGACACTTGAGATCCTGTGATCGTGGCTTTTATGGAGAAGGTTATGGAATATAATTAATATAAATGTAATTCGTGTTAATATGTATTATTCTTCTTGTCTTAAATTAAATATTCTATTATTTGTTTAATATTATATTTTTATTAGTTATTATTTATAGTTGCGTGCTTTATAAATCTGTTCTTTTTTTTTGCTATTATTATTCTTATACTAAAATGATGTTTTTGAAATTGTATATCCAATTGTAGTCACACGACAAGGTTTTTTTTAATTAGTAAAGACAACAGTTCTGTCCATTACATTTATTTTGTGGAGATGTTTTTATTAATTGTAGGTAAGTACTATGATAAATTAATTATTTTTCTTTGGATGTATTCATTTATCTATATTATAGAAATTAAGAAATTATTTTTCTTTAAATCAAGAGAGTTGCAATTTTTTTTGTTTAATATGCTTGTGTATTTTTCTCCTTAAATTGTAATCTCTGAAGACCTTCGAACCTGGTTATTAGTTAGTGGTATTAGGTGATCTAAGAAAGTTATTGAATTTCCCTACTGACATGATGTGATTGTGTTACATTATTATTAATGGTTATTACAGCATTTTTAATATATTTTAATGATTTGTGAATCAGTGTAAGAATTTCTTTCAGTCTATGCATTATTAAAATTTAAATATGAACACTACACGTTCGGTGCTCTGAGCACTGATGAGTCCAGAATTTGTTTGCCAAATTGACTCGAGAAGATTGGCGTCTGGCGGCATCTTGCTGTTATCCAAATCATTTCTTTGAATGGGATAGGTTAAATGCGTTTGAGCAGATGCCTTTTGGATGGCCACATTATCCCAACAGACAGTGTTACTACTCCCACAGACAACAAACTCGATCCAACGGCTCATTCTTACGATGAGATTCTTTTATTCTACAAGATAATGCTAGATCGTAAAGTGTTTAGTTGGTGGAGGAATTTATCTTTTAATGCATAAGAGTTGACTAGCCCTATTTTCGGACGGGAACCTTATAGAGCATCTTTGTAAGGTGATGCCGTATGAGAGACGCCATATTTATCGTCCATTGCAACCTTTCAGAGTCTGCAAACTGCATTGACAGATTAGTGGAAGTTGTTAGAACTCAGTTGATAAACACAAAGTCATTTGATCATGGAACATCACTGTCGGGTCAGATATGATCACATTGAAGCTGAATATTTATTTGAACTCATATATTATGCTAATTCATATGCTTTCATTTTTGTGTATTTTGAAAAAAAAATAAGTCTTTTTTGTGCTTTTTTTGGGGGTAAATATTTTTTTAAGGTTTTGTCAAATTTCATTAAATTCCAATGAATAAAAATTCTACAGTCACAATTTTTCTGATTCCCCCCCCTGTGTTTTTAGAAATCAATGCATATATAATAGATAGAGACAGATGCATTTAAAATGCAGACATGTAAAAGATATTAACCATAATGCAATGCAACAATACAAGCGTAATGTAATGGTAACATAATATAATGTGCACTAGAAGATTCAATGAATAAAAGGCATTAATTTTTAGCTAATAGGCATAAGGTAACATGCAATTTAAAAGAAATCAGCATAACATTTACTGCAAATCATAAAATCTAAGATTTCAAAATGAAGAAGAAAATAACTTTTTAAAAGATTAAAAATGGGAGGAAAGTTTAGCATCCAACTTACCGAATATTTTCCTGGCTTGAAGCTCCTACTAGTTTTTAATGTTAGACTATCACTTTGGGGCTGAAAGGAAGCAAAAAAAAACAAAAACTAAACATTCAGCAAACAAAAAAAATGATGGAAAAGTGAAAAAAAAAAAAAAAAAAGAGAATATGTTTATTTTAAACAAAAGCTTTATAAAATTATATTGAAAGCAAACATTTCCTAAAAAATAACGACGAAAAAAAAATATATAAAAAGGCGGAACAAAATATAGATAACATTATAGTATTCTTTCAATAAATATCCTAAGAAGGAGCACTTAGTTTTTGTACAGGGCATACCTGAATTCATGGACCATACTTTAAGAGACGCTAAAGTGCACACATACTACTGTGTCAAAAGTAAGACCCATTTTCAATTTAAATTTCCCGGGCATATGGTATTTCAATTCTTTTAGGTTGTTGGCACTGGCCTTGATTTACACCAAAATATTCATTAGTGTTTGAGTTACACTTGGTAAGATGCTAAAACTGATTACGGCGATTTTTGAAATGTCTCTTCAATCGGCTCAAAACGGTGTCCTCGGAGTGGTCTTTTGAGTTTAGGTAATAGCCAGAATTAAATTAGGCGAATACTAAATTAAGTGAATACGGTGGTTGTGGAACAATATGGGTTTCATTTTGGGCAAAAAGTCACGAAGAATCAATGCAGTGTGAGCTGCACATTCAATGTTTTCGGTACCAATCAAGATTTGACGCGTTTGAGGCTCAAAATATCTTTTAAAATGGAATTTTGAAATGCCAACATCATCATCAAGGTCTCTAATTGTAAATAGACGGTTTTCAAGCACCAAATCTTTAATTTTTTGGACGTGAGCTTCGTCGGTTGAGGTTGGTGGTCGACCTGAGGGCTCTTCGTCTTCAAAGCGTTCTCCGCCTTCTTTGAACTGTTTATACTACTTCTAAGCATTTCTTTCCCATATATGAATGATCACCGAATGCCTTCTGCAACATTGTATACGTTTAAGTAAACAATATTTAAAGGCAAGTTCTTGCTCAATTAATTCAGACATTTCAAATATCGCAGGAATCAGTTTTAGCATCTCACAAAACCAAGCGTATCTCAAGCACTAATGGATATTTTGACGTAAAATTTCACACAGATGTCAAGGACAGTGCCAACAACCTAAAAAAAGAAACCTAAAAAATATAAACCTAACAACCTAAATAAATTGAAGTGCCATATGTCAGGGAAATTTAAATTGGAATCTTACTTTTTGGACACGGTAGTAGAAACATTTTTGTACAGCAATGTGGGGACGTAAATGATGGGTCTTCACAACACAATGGATTAACTCCGAGCTTCTCTGCAAATCCACTTTTCACAGATGAGGTCACCTTCACGAGCGATGGAGTACTTTAACTTACACAGTTCCCATGTGTGGGCCACCTCTAAACACACATGCCTCTCAGGAGCTGTTCTCCTTAACATGTGTGAGGGTTTTGTAAATGCTTTCCTTATGGGTGTGTACTTGCTGCCATAGGCGCTCGACGCATCACATTTTTTCACGAACTTGTATTACCAAAATGACTTGACAATGCCCCGGTTTAGCATTCAAAAATCCATTCGGTTTCAACACAACAGAAGTCCAGCCCATCTCTGCACTAACGAGCGTAATGACTCCAGAGCTACTTTCAGATTCTTTGATGTATTGGACGAGGTAGACCCGTCGCTTGGCCAGCACATTCAGCCTATTGATCAAGTATTGGCTTTTTCTTCTTATGTGGACTCATCTACGAGGTCCTCTGCTACCTCTAAGCCAGGGATGGACAAACTACGGCCCGCGGGCCAACCCCGGCCCTCTGGAAGGTTCTATCCAGCCCGCGGATATCATTTTAATTTGCCAATCGGAGGCAAATTAAAAGAAATGTATATTTATATATTATATATTCATCTCCTTTCCATATCTTTATTACATATCCATCTCCTTTCAGTGCCATTCAAACAGGATTGGATATTTTTACCATGCCTTTCAACGTAAATTGCGAAGCAGCGAGGTCAGATTTGCGGGTTGAATTAATTGAGTTGCTATCTAACAATCATCTCAAGCAGTTGTTTCTAAATATGCCAAAGTTAGAGTTTTACAAATCATTATCGAAAGTAAGTTTCCCAAATTTAATATCTCACGCCCAGAAAATCAGTGCTACGTTTGCTTCATCTTATACATGTGGACCGGTATTTTCAACTATGAACCTTAGAAAGAATTATTTATGAAGTAGGCTGCCATATGAGCATTGAGCCTCGTTCCTTAGAATCAATACGTCTCACTTCGAACCTCAATAGAAGTAACTTTTAAAAAATGAAATCGCAATTTCATTCATCTCATTAACATATCTAAATTGTAATATTTTTGTAAATTGTTTTTAAAATTTTAGAAAAATTCGTCTTGGCCCATCAAACTTTTTTTGTTCTATTTCTGTCCCGCGACCGAAAAGGTTTGCCCATCCCTGCTCTAAGCATTCATCCCCGAGATCATAAAACTACCTCAAATATCTCATCTACGAGGTCATTTACTACCTCAAAGTACTCATTTACAAGACTCCAAGTTGAATGAGAGCATCATAGTAACATTTTCAGTTGCAGCAACAACTGAAAATGTCACTATGCGCTTTGTACTATGTTGCTGCTGCAACAATTTTCTGTTGCTGTTCGTGGAACACCTGGAGTCTTCGAAAGGATGCGCCATTCATGAGCTACGCGCTGCCAGGTCTGCATCGATGTTTGTGGCGACACATGTGAGCACCTACTGTAATTGTAGTGTAAATAAGTGCTCAAATGTAATGTTATGCAACTTAATGTTTTCATTTCCGAAAAACGTATTGTTTTTCAGCCTTCACTTTTCCTTTCCGACCTTACATTGCTGTACAAAAATGCTCTTTTACTTACATTTAACCAGTCCCTTAAAGTTTGGCCCATGAATTGAGACAAACAGAATAAACAAAAAATAATAAATAAATAAAAAGTTAATTTATATCAAAAGACAACTAAATTAACCATACTAAATTATAGTTATTTTACAACAGCATCAATTGAAATCTATTATAAATCACATTAGTACAAACAGTTAAAAATTAAAAAATTTTCATGAAATCAAATTTTTTTTTAAAAATGTATTTTAAAGGTTATTCCTTTAAAAATTAACAAAACTCTTTAAAGTGCCACATTTAATCTTATATTATTATATTACCCTGCCAGATTAAGTTACAACGGACTGAATTATTTTTAAAGTACAATGATACCTTGTTTAACGACGGTCTCGAATAACGACATACTGTATAAATAACAAGTGAATGCAAGGAAAAAAAAAAAAAAAACGAAGGAAGCGCAGTTCTCTAGTCTATGCCGTTGTCTCTCTGTGCCCAAATGTGTAGGGTTTGGTTTGTCGCTCTACGGTCATCTTGTACACAATTTAGACAAAACAGACCGGGACCTACAGTTTAACGTAGATTCCGAACCACTCACAAATATCCATGCCACGGCCAAGATTCGAACCTGAAGCCTGGGATACCAAAGGCCAGAGCGCTAGTCATTTGGCCACTCACAAATATCGATGCCACGGCCAACATTCGAACCTAAAGCCAGGGATACCAAAGGCCAGAGCCACCAAATACGTAGCCACCAGTTCACCAAATGTGTAGGGAGTAATGAACGAAATAAGGAAGCGAAGGAATGAATGAAAGGTGCAGACATTTATTGAAACAGAGCGATCCTCTTGAAATAACGTGCACAGCCTGTTCGACAGTTATAATAGGCTCTATATCGCATCAATACAACAATCAGCTCAATGACATCACTCGCACGAGGCGCACCCTCTTAACTTCATCCCCGGAACCTGTACTGTCCTGTTGGAACCTGTTGTCCATTTGCAGACGGATTCTTGGATTTTTTTTCTGAGTCCCTCTACCTTCTGCGGATTACTGCAATTCGAATTTCACTTGTAACATTACTTACAAGCTGGCGCTACAAAATTTCTCCCAATGATTTCATTCAATTCCTTCTATTAGCTCACACTCTCCCTCTATATATCTTGTTCAAATTTTCAATCGATCATAAAATACTTCTTATTCAACCACTCAAGTTCAAATGCATTTTTTTAAACTTGTATTGGATGACACTTGATGTTAATATAGTTTTTCAAATATTAATTCATTAATTTTAGTTTTTTTTACATTTAAGTTGCATGCATCTGATAATAGATGGCGCCACATGTAAAAGCCAAATTTTAACTTTATTTGTAAAGGACTGTTCTGCAACAGAGTAAAAAAAAGTAGGAATTGACTTAAAAATTTTTTTTTTTTTGTATTGCTTGTTCATTTTTGGTTGTAACATGCGTAAATTTTATTGACTTGCGTATATTGTCTTACAATGAGTTATATCTTACCGAGACCTTTCAAATGATTTCTCGTAACATGAATGGATCTAAGATATAACAGCGGGAAGTAAGAGCTCGATATTGGAGACTAATCCAACTCCCTTTCCGTTACGTGGCTTCCCATCCACTAGAATCTTTCAATTTTCTCTACACAATGATCAATTTAGATTTTCCAAATAATGCTTAGTTTTGAAGTTATCGTTTCTAACTGAAGACTTAACGCACCCATCCAGAACCGACTAAGCATACCGATTTTACGGATACTTCTACATCAAAATATTCTGGCTAATGACGCTTGATTACGTAAGCCAACTTAAAAAACTGATAATTGAGTAATAATTAATTAATTAATTAGCAAACTTTAAAAATATTACTTATGAACACGCTCTTTGAAATGCTTGAGACTGCCAGCATCAGAGAACTAGGAGGTAAATTAGGAGGGTTAGGAGGATTAAGAAAATTTTGGAATAAGAATTTTAGTAGGAAGAAACGAAAAAAAAAAAACAAAAACAAAACAGAATAGGCTGAATAGAAATAGGCTGGTATTAAAGAAAAGGATACAAGATTGTTTTAAAGATTTAAACATGACTGTATCAAATGTCGCAGACAAAATATATTATTTAAAAGTATAAATTTCGGAAATATGACTGTAATTATACGAAAAACTAATATTACATCGAATCGTGCCTAATGTAGCATTCTAGTATTTCAAAAATTATTAGTGAACGAATGATTAGTGAATGATAGTTTTAGTGAAGCACGTTAGAAAAATGTCTTTATTGAAAGTAATAAAATAATTTTGAGGACATAAACATTTCAATAAAAATTGTTAAGTATTAATCAACACGTTTATTGTCTTATTTTAAAGGTATATATTTATGGGATGAATCTATTTTAAATAGGATTCAATATCTCACGTGCATAAATTTATATTAAGATATAATACTTGGCACATGAAAAAAAAAAAGTTTTCGGATAATGAACGTTCAATAAGTAAAATAGTCCCATAAAAAATTATTGTCTTCCTCAAAAGAAATGAAAAATATAATAAAGGTAAAAATAAATGTTGCAAAATGAAAAAAAATATATATATTTTCAGAAATATTTTTGTATAACTTATTAAATTAGGGAATGGAAAATTTTGTTGAAGTGAAGCTTATTTTTGTAAATAATATTCAATCATTATTATACTTAAAAATATAATGTCCATGGAGGCTATAAGTACAAGACTTTTTGCAGGACAAAAAATGATGAGAGATGAATTGTGAGATGTATAAAATATTTTTAAATAAAATGAGGGGGATGAATTATTTTATTAATGGTTTTTTTTTTTTTTCGTTCTAATGCAGCTGGCAAACACTGAGACAGCTTGGTCTTGGATGCCTTAAGGCAAGCGCTGCACAGACGTTATTCACTTTGCATTACCCAGGGGAGCGTGTAACTTGAAGATAAGCCACGGAGTAACAGTGCCCCCCCCGCAACGCTCCTATTCAGACCGGGACCTACGGTTTAAAGTAGATTCGAACCACTACAAACATCCATGGCACCGCCGGGACACGAACCCGAAATACCGAGCGCCAGAGCGCTAGCCACTCGGCCATTCAGACCCCAAATATATTAATGTAAATTTATTATAAAAAATAGCATCGTTTTAACTAGTTTATTTTACCAAATCCTAGTCTAAGTTTCAATCAATTTTAAATGCTTGCATATTAAATAAATATCGGTAATTGTGGATTTAACAGATAGAGTCAAATATGAAGGAAGAAAGAATAAATAAATTAATAGAATAAATAACATTAGGAATTTTTAATAAATATTTTATATAATACTTAAAAAATGTGTTTCTGAAACATAAAATTTAAAATGAACTCGATGTGTATAATAGGGAAATTTGACTTTTGTAAACAATATTATTAGGATTAAAATAGAATGAAGCATAAGTATAAGACTAGTGCATATCAGAAAAGGATATAAAATGTAAGGAAACTATCGTTGGTGAGCTGTATTTTGAACCAAAAGTTTAAATAATACTTAACGCATATGTAAAAGCAAATGTATAACTTACTTATTGATGTTTGTCCTTAAATAGAATGCTTGTCGAAATGCAAAAATACGTTGAAAAAAAATAAAATTTCGAGTGAAAAGAATTTAAACGTAAGAGTGAAAAAAAAGATAGCTAAGTTGTAATACTGTAGGGGAAAAAACTACAAGTTGATTTAGATAGAATTAAATTATAGAATGATTTAACAAATCATATTAAAAAATAAAAATAAAAATAATCCTTTGCTGAAATAATTATCTATAAAATAAAAGAAAATTTGTAAAAAGTAAAATAAATTTTGTAACAGAATGGAGAAAAAATTATAACTTAGAAAGTAAATAAAAAAAATGGAATTTAAAATTTAAAAAAAAAAATTGTAAAATAAAATAAATTAAATTTGTAGAAGTAAAAATTAATTTTAATGAATAAAAAAATTATTTTATCAAAAAAATTTTTTAATGAATAAAAAAAATATATAAAAAACATACATTTTGTAAAAAAATTAATAAAAAATTATAAAAAAAATAAATAAATTACTTTATCAAATAAATTTTGTGAAATAATCCGATTAAACATTTTTTAAAAAGTTTCATATCCCTGCAAAAATCGTCTCATAGTACAATATTTCGATGTTGCCATCTGGAAAAAAAGTTTCAGGGTAAACCCTCCCCCTCTCCTAACTGGCTTCTCGTCTGCCATCATGCGTCACCCCGGTGTGGACATCAGGGAAAAAAAATCACCTCCCCCAAAAAACCCCTCTAATAAGACGACACTTCCGGATGCGCTCGCTTTTCTTGTAACGTCACTTACGTGGCGCGTAGTACTCTTCCTACTACAGTGGAACGTCTGTAAGTCGAACTTCAAGGCATAAGCCAAATAATTCGTTTTCGACTTACGCTGATTTTGTAAGAAAATATTCGACTTGTAGAGGTCTAGATTCTTTCTGTCTTATTTTGAGTTAGAGAGGTAAAATAAATGAACATTCAAGTTACAGAGTTAATAAGCATGTTTATTTGCAAATTAAAAAGTTATATTATGTACTACAATAAAAAATCAAAATAATTCGAAATAACCTTAAAATTAAAAATATTATGAATTAAAAAAAGTTTTTTTTTTTATTGTTTTTGCATTAGACACTTTGATCATTCTCTTTCTATAGCATTATCTAAGCTATAAAAGCAGAACATTATTTTTCTTCCGAGTTGCTATTTCATAGAATTGATATTCTGTTTACTATATACTCATACATTGTTTTCTAAGAAACCATGACGTGCATTGTCGGCAAATCCTTAAAGTCGGTAACTTATTTTTCTTTGAGCTATAGAGGTAATTAATTTCAAATGATCGAGTTGTAAAGGTTGTAAAAAAGATTGTAAAATCAAACATTGCTAATGTTCGAGATACAGAGGTCAATTTTTTTCGAGTTCCGGATTGAAAATATATACCAAAATGGCTAGTGGGGATTGACTCATTATTTCGACTTATAGAGGGTTGACATTACGAGTCATGGAAGTTTTGGGGTTTGAAGGGTGGGAAAAAAAAATTTTTTGAGTTATAGAGATTTTCGTCTTAGGGTTCTACTGTACTACCATTGCACATTATAAATTTTATTGTTATCTATTAGAAAAGAAATAGCTGTTAACTTGATTAAAATATTTGCCCGTATGATAGTAATGGCCCGTAATACTGCGAAGACTAAAAAAAAAAAAAAGTATATTGTTTGCTTTTATTTGACATTTTAAATGTTTTCACTGTCTTGTTCACTCATGCAAAAAGATGTAATTTATGTTTACTACTGTGTCCAAAAAGTAAGACCAATTTTCAATTTAAAAATCCCATTGATTATGGAATCTCAATTTTTTTTCTTCTTTTTTTTTTTAGGTTGCTGGCACTGTCCTTGACATTGGTGTAAAATTTCACGAGACTCAAAAGACCACCGGGGTCACCGTTTTGAGTGGATTGAAGAGATTCAACGTGAATCGCCGCGCGATTTGAAGGCCATCCCTGCCGATGACTTTTTAGCATGCATTGAGGATTGGAAAAAAAGTTAGGGGATTACTTTGAAGGCTATGAAATAAATAAAGATTTTTTGAAAAAAAAATTGGTCTTACTTTTTGGGCACAGTAGTAAGCGTCAAATCACTTATCAACAAGGCTAAAAATCAAGGAGGGTGAATGTAATGAAAGGTAAACCATGATATAATAGCAGCAGATTTCACTTGCAAAGTCAGAATATGGGTTGTTTCTCGATCGTGCGAGATTTTTCTGTCCCCTCATTGACAAATATTAATTTATTGCTGTTTTTTTTATGTACTGGTGACTTCATATTAAATGTCAAGTTAGAATAAAAGAACAGATAATTATCGTCAAGTAACTTTTTACACAAATTCCAGCTATACAATGTGATTGTAGGTATGCATGTATGGTCTGTAGCTCAAATGCGTTATGATTTTAAAGCCAAAATACGCCAAATAAACATGAAGTCTATCTGACATCTTTTAAACCAGTGTAAAACATTACTTGAGGTAATGGCTTAATTCGTTTTCATGACAGAGTGCATAAATTAAAATACAGACTACATAAGTTAAGAGTACACAAAACAATTTCTACCACTGAGAATTTTAATGAAATGAAATTAATTTGTTCCAGTCCTGATAAAAATAGTCTATTGCCATGATAATGTTTTTATAATAAAACACAGATTATAAAGGAATAGTACAATCATATAAGCATACATTGAAATTGAAAGAAAGAAACAAACAGTGGGCAAGCAGATTACAGTAGAGTATTTATTGTTTCTTTTTTATTTTTGTTTAAATAAATTTTTTTGTCTTTCCTTTTTTGTTACGATTTCTTTCCTTTCACGTGACAGTAATTTTCAATAGAAATATATCCAAAGCTTGCTCTTACAAAAATCGACTCCTATAACATAATTCTTTCTCATTTGAGTTAATTCTCAACAGAAAAATCTGAATTATCTTTTTTCCACCACTGTTAAGTTCAAGATATAATAACACATCACACAATAAGTCTCCGGTCTAGCTAAGAAAAACAAATTTTTTTTTTTTAGAAATTGACTTTGTTTATTCGTCAACATACTCTCCTTCAAGAGAGATATATTCATTCCAACTTTTCTCTAATTTTCCGATGCCATTTTTGTAGAACGATTTGCTTTTGCTCTCAAACAGGCCTCAGTTTCGGCAATCACTTCTTGATTTGAGCCAAATTTCTTTCCCTTGAACATCTTTTTGATGTCTGCAAAAGCCAACAGTCGCTGGGAGCCAAATCTGGAGAGTACGGTGCTTGGGAAAGTTATTTGAAGCGTAATTTATCCAATTTAACCATAGTTTTCATCAACTTGTGACACGGGATCATTGTCTTGGTGAAACAGCACTTTTTTTTTTTAATTTCTACACTCAATCGATCCAATAATGACATTTAATATTCCCTATTGATAGTTTTATCTTTTCAAGATAGTCGGTGAACAAAATATCATGCATGTCCCAAAATACGGATGCCATAACCTTACCTGCTGATTTTTGTGTTTTTGTTCCTTTAGACGGCTTTCACAGGCTGTTGTTCACTCAGTTGACGATCATTTTGATTCAGGTATGTAGTAATGGATCCATTCCACATATCGACGGAAGAAATCCTGTTTATCTCGATTGAACAGCTCCAAACAACACTCTTGAATCGTCGACGCGTTGTTGTTTTCAGTCCGGTGTGAGCAAACGCGGCACCAATTTTGAACTTAAACATGCTCAAATTTTCGTGTAAAATTGTAAGCACACTACCTTCTGATATCTTTAAGATGTCAACTATCTCATACAACTTCACTTTAAGGTCTTTCAAAACTATTTTTGTGGACTTTTTTTTTTTATGTTTTCAGGAACAACTGTCGATTTTGAGCGACCAGAGTGCTCAGCATCATCAACTTTGAACGACCGCCTTTAAATTCAACATACCAGTCAATAATAGTTGATTTGATTTGTCTTCATAATGTTTATCAAGCCATTGTTTGTCTTCAACAATATTTTTCCCATCAAGAAACAATGTTTAATCAACACATGAAATTCTTTTTTTATCCATTGTTTTGGAAATTACAAAAATGGGGTCACTAAAACCACTGTAATCTGTAAACTAATCATCAGAATGTCATAAAATTTTGACACGTATCGTTTGAAGGATGCTACTATTCAAAATTCAGATGGGTCTGTTAACAGTGTTGCCATATATGTGTCAGAGCGGAGACTTATTGAGTGATATGTTATGTATTTGGGACAGGCTATCTTTACTGCTATACTCCAAGACTCGCCAAGTGGGTTCAACGCGCCCCCGCATTCCTCACTACTACTACTACACCATACCACATCACTGTGCCTAGAGCTGAGTTGCCCCTATACAGTTTGGGAATGATGTGGGTGAGAAGAAGTCTGATTGGACACTCTGATTGACATCTGGACAGTCTGATTGATTCTGTGACGCTCTACGGTCATAAGAGACCGGGACCTACGGTTTAAAGTGGATTCCGAACCATTACAAACATCCATGGGCACCGCAGGAATTCGAACCCGATGCCTGTGGTACCGAAATCCGCATATCTCACTATAAAGAGGACAACTAATCTAGT
This sequence comes from Caerostris extrusa, assembly GCA_021605095.1. NCBI lineage: Eukaryota > Metazoa > Arthropoda > Arachnida > Araneae > Araneidae > Caerostris > Caerostris extrusa. The sequence continues at coordinate 44,123 of BPLR01001863.1, forward strand.
GAATGGAGAAGTGATACTCACTGGCAGCGGGGGAAGTCGATCGCCACCCTCCTTCTGCGGATGTCTTCGAGTCTCGCGAGGACGTCTTTGTAGTGGGTTCGAAGCTCGTCGGCGTACCTCGTGGAGAGGCTCTCCAGGTCCCCGCGGCTGCCATCCTGCAAAAACACACAACACTCATCAATGATGACGCCTCGGGAAGAAAACACTACATATTAGCGTAAAAAAGAAAAAATGAGCATGCATCATGGTGAACACCTGACAGAAAACACAAACAAAAACTACCGCATCAATGCTAGGGAAGGGCATGATAAGTCGGAAAGTCGAAAGAAAAGGATTCAACCCCGCTGGTAGTGAAAGTTATTCGTTGCAAATTGTGGAGAAAGTCCAACCTCGGTTGGGATTCAATCAATCTTTCTTGCATGATTCATCATCACCCCCATCATTATTAGTTTTCTTTTGATGTTTATTTTACACCAGTAAAAATGACTTATTCATCCTTGTATAGATTCCTGTTTGTAAGATGTCAGTGATAGATGTTTGTAAGTACGAAAGTCTTCAGCACATTTGCCTTTTTTACTTTTTTTTTATTCCGATCTACTCATTAACAATAAAATGCCAAAATATATCAAGTTGTTATGTTGTTCAACACTTAAGTAAAAAGTTTTATTTGCTCTCTCTTTACAGAATATTGTCAGTTTTTGAATAATGTGAACTCTCGTCTCTATGAAAACATTTGAAGATGTCACGACTTTTTCGTTCCCCAACATTTCCTACAGTTCGAGAACTCTGAAAACACGCAATCGCAGGACATTTCTTTTCTAATTTCTCGTTTTGCCTCTCTTACCAAACTACTAAGGAGGGTGGGCGGAGAAAGTGTTATGTGAAAATTTCCATGGATTTCCAACAAAATGAGGTGCAAAACGTTTCCCTCTCTAAATGTGTGAAGAAGAAGGGCTCATTGCTGTCGAGCAAGAAAAGAAGAAGGAATAGAAATTTATTCTGCCATATTATTTTCGCTTTTTTTTCAATTCCTTCCATTAGTTCACACTCTCCCTATATATATATATCTTGTTCAAATTTTCAATCGTTCATAAAATACTCAAGTTTCTTCTTCAAGCTCTTTCTTCACTCAAGTTCAAAAACATTTTTTTTTTTACCTTGTAGGGGATGACACTTGATGTTGATACAGTTTTTTCAAATATTAATTCAGTAATTAAATTTAACTAATTAATTTTAGTTTTTTTTTTTTTTAGATTTAAGTTTATATCTACTAATAGAGGGCACCAGATAAAGTTTAAAAAATGAATGAAAATTATTTATAAAGGACTTTGCAATATAGTGGAAAAAAAGTAGGAATTGACTTAAAAAAATTTTTTTTTATATCACTTGTTCATTGTTCATTGTCACTTGACTCAACTCATCCCCGTCTCCCCTCGGAGTTCATTGCCCTCGAAGCCCCCAGTGCGTCGTCATCAAACGTCTTTGGTCCACCGCTGCTAGGTTCATCTCAAAGCTTCTTGCCAAATGACCTGAATTTTTCATACCATTTTCGGACCGTTACGCACTTTAATGTTAGAGGGACCATCATGACCCATTTGGAACTCATAAAGCATTGAGCGCCTAAAATGAAGCCATCCGATACCCCTATTTCTCAGCAATTAATGATTAAAAACACCCGTAATATTAAAAATCAAAACGTGGAAAGTTTTCTAGCGTTCTTTATTAGCTTTCGTTTAATTCTAAACATTCTAAAGCGCACAAAGAACAGCGTAATAAGAAATATTTCAGTTGGCATAATGTTCTTACGAACCTAATAGTAAATTAAATGTCAAATTAAAATGCAGCATTCAGGCTGCGCCAACAAAATTCTACCATAGTATACGTATCTTCAAATGTCTAATAAATAACATCATTTTAAATATGTAAATTATAATATACATAAATATCTCATTTTCCTTCTGCCTAAACTTCCCGAGCACATAAATAAAGTGATCTGCAGTACATGGCGACATCTTGCGATAAATAATTCAAACACGATTGCTATATTCCATTTTTTCTTCTCAATAACGTAAACTTGAACTAAAAAAAAATATCCATCCAATCAAGAAATGCGCCGAATGGAACGATTCAGTGAAACCAGCAATGAATTTATGGAAAGAAACGTCATCTTATCTCGAGTGAGTACGATTTCGAGTTAACGACGTTTATGAATCTCATCCTTCAATTCCGTTTCCGTGTCCAGAACGAGGCCCCCAAACCCGAGGAGCCCATAAACATGCTTCAACGACGTCCTACCTCCAACGGCGTCTATAAAACATCCATTTGAGGATGTTGCAACCGGCCAAGAATACTAATCAGGGAATCAACCGGCGACGATCGGCCGCTTTTTATTCGGTTAATAAGAGCCATTAAAGCCCAACACTGTTTTACGAGGTTCCCCTGGAGCCACCCTGTTAGATTCGAAAGAGGATTTCTGGATTCATACACTCGAAGGATGTTCTCCACAAGCTTCTCTTAAAATCAATGGTTCCTCCGCCGCCACAGAACAATTTGGTTCGTCTTCTCTTTCCGAAATGCGCTGCCTCAGGTCGGACATCAGAAGTGCAATGAACCGAGACACTCAAAAAATTACTACTTGTAATTGATGTTTTGGAATATTGGACACTTTGACCAGCAGTGATTTGCAACTTGAACGTCAGATACGTAGTAAATTTAACTTTAAGCAAGGGAAACCACAAAACGCTTATTATGCTGCATTCACATTGTGCCGTCACAATTTGAAAAGAATTGCCTCAAGAGAGGCATCTACGGGATTCGTACTAAAAGGTGTTGCCGGTCTATGCATTGATCGTACCCATCCCCTGCATAAATATTTGGGTTCGGTTTCTAGTGATTTGGAGCTCGTTTGGAACGAACTGCCCAAGGTAGGCGTTAGTGAAAGCTTCTTGTACCCAGCGGAAAGATATGCATGCCTATAAATTTATCCTATCCCTTCCAGACAGATGCACAGAAGTCTTCGGTTTGGCACCCACTTGTCGAGTTTCGAGCAAGATCCCTCAGTTCGAAGATATCCACCTCGTCCATCGACATCGATAAATTGAGATAAATATTATTTTGGAATTATTATTATTATTTTATTATTATTATTATTATTTTGGATATATAAAAGTATTCCAGACATGCTGAATTAGGTATCATTACAAATTTTTTAACAGAGGCTAATGCAGCCTGGTGGAAAGCGTGTTGGGTTTGGGAAGCCTAGCTCGAAACCAAACGGAAAGTTTCTTGTCTATGCAGAAGTGAAGTCCGATTGTATTACGTTATGATGATGGTGTAAGGTACAGTGAGGAGAACAGTTTTGAAGCAGTATATTCAAAAATGTGAGTTCAGTGTAGCATATCTCTCTGCATTACACTTTGCCTAACGTTCAATCTGATACATACCTGTTATTTTAGTAGCGAATGACATCAGATAAACAACAACTTTTTTTCTTTTTTTTTTTTTACCGACAGCGAAAAAAAACTTGCATAACAGTTGTTTACTAAAACTAACAGTTCGACTAACTACTAAACATTTATGGCAAATACATCGTAAAAAGATGTGTCATAAATCAATTCTATTTAAACTTTATTCCGTAAAAGGAACAGTTGACAAGTGCGTGAACAACTGTTGAGAGAACGTTATAAAATTCTAAGCACATAAAACGCCAGATTTCGCCCGCAATAAAAAATAAAATTACGAGCACTTCGTCTTTCAGCAAAGTAACCTGGAAAATCGTAAAAATTGCTCTCAGGCTTATTTTGACAGTCTCTAAAATTTATTTTATGAGCTTTAAGCTACTGCTTTAAACTTATCCAGGCGGTAATAATTTCCAGATGAGTTTTCTGAACCGTTTTTACATTTAATTCAGAAATAGAGTCCGCTTTTTTTTTTTCCTCCTACAGGATTGGATAAGGAATATATTTTTATCCTAATAGATCTGAAGTTTTTCAAAAACAGTTCATGTCAGATTCAGTACTTTTAGAGGTAGATTATTAATAGTGGGAATACAATAACATTCACAAATAATAATTATTATTTTTGGCTCTTTTCATCGGCATCGAAATTTGGGAGCAATTCAAATAGTAACGTGAAAACGGCTCCCTCAGGTATATAACGATCCTCATGCTATTCAAATGTCCTTTCTGGGAAATAGCAAACATTGGCAGCATTTCATTGCCATTAGTCGAGGTCACAAATATCACTTCAGTAAGATACCCCTTGTATCTTGCGTTTAAAAAGCATTTATGAAGGTAATTTAGAAGGAAGTTTATGTACTTAAATTCACTGTCATCGTATTGAAGCGGACAACACTAATGTGGTGACACTTTCACATGCTTGTGTTCGATGCACAGAATTTAAAACAGACTGGACACTTGTATTTCGCTGGGAATTATTGGGTTCTCCTTTCTGCAGATCAGCAATGGTGTGAAGAATCAGCTGGATGGCATCTGAAAAGACGTTATGATACAGCTTTAAAGAATTGATGTACATTTGTTCTAAGCTGAAATTGATGCTTTGGTGCCTGCACTGTTGGAATAAACATCTGGATGCACGTGTAGACCACGTTAAAGAGCCATGTTCACCATTATATTACTACTGTATATTAGCACATCAGCCAGCAGAATGGCTCTGAGTAAACCTCTTCTTGTACGTCAAATGTATAAAGAATGTTTGTAAATAGATACTGCGAAACGTTCTCAAAAATATTTTAATTGTATGGAAAAATACAGCTCTGCTTATAGTGTTGCTACATTTTTGAGGAGAAACTCTATAACAACTGGAGAAAAACTTCTATTAATAAATTTTCCAGTTGTTTTATACATTTAATATAACAATTTGATTATAAGCGAGTAAATTGTTTCAAAATCAGTTAAGCGATACCGTTGAAAATGCATGCATGTGTGCTGAAAGGATTATAGTTTAGTAAAAAAAAAAAAAAAAAATTAATAAAATGGCTGTTGAATTGAATGACAGATTTTCCTTTTTTCCTTATTTTAATAAGATTATAAATATAAAAATAAATAAAATACTGCAAAATTTTTAATTTGTTAGGGAAAAAAATTTTTTTTAAAGCATTGAGCAAATTGTTTTATTTAGAAACAGAAATTGCATTTCATGCATAAAAATTCTAAGTGAAGTTAGATTATTAAAAAAAAAGAAATACAATATTGTTTGAATTTTGTTGTTGTGATTTTTCTTATTCACAACGAATGTTTATGTTTCAGTTAGTAATGGTATCATTTGGGCCTGCATATTTAATACGTAACCCGGCATAGACACGGCAGCATTCACTTTCCCACTGGAGCATTCCATTCGCTTTCTAACTGCCTTCCTCTCATTCGAAAACACGGCGCTTTGTTTATAATGCAGCTCTTGCCCGAGCAACTTTCACGCAGAAAATTGTATGCATAATACGACAAAAGTGAATTGTAGCTAAATAGCTTCATTTAGAAAAATATCCATGCACTATCTTATGAAATTTCGAAAACAAATGACCCTCACATGCAATTGAAATTATTCACACAAAAAATATATATCAAACTAAAAGTTGACTTTGAACCCTTTGCATCTCACTACAATGTGTCTGTGTCAAAAATTCATAAATAGGTTCTTTTCATGATAAAGCATCGAAATATTTTTAAATGACAAAGGGTAAAATTGATTATTTAGTAACATTAAGATTCATTTTGTGTGCAGTAAAGAAACTGGGGAATAATTTCATTGTGCAACAATTTGTTCTCTAACAGAATCATGTCATCTTAAAATTCCTTCTCAATTTTTATGCATCAGTAGCACAGAGATATGGACCTGATGGCCGGATGACTAGTGCTCTGGCTCTCGGTGTCACAAGTTTAGGGTTCGAGTCCTTGCGGTACCATGGACATGATCATCATATATAGCTCTGACTCTCGGTACCACAGGTTTCGGGCTTACGTAAATATACGATTACGTACGATAAATATTGAGGAAACCTTCACCATCCACTTTTCCGGAACCTTAACGAATATTTATTCCAGACTACCGGCGAACCCTTCCGTTCCAAAGCATTCAAAAAGCTGACGACGAATGCTTCGCCCGATGCATGCTTCATTCGCAGTTTCTTGAGCAAATTCCCTTTTAAAATTCAAGATGCCGCGTCCCGGGCAGAACACGTGTATGAGGATTCAGCAAAAGAAAAAAATGGTAATCCCCGCCTCAGAGAGTGGAATGGCGTCTAATGTCGCGCTGATAGAGGGAGAAAGAAAGCAATTATGCAAATGAGGCCGGACGTCACGGTGCCCCTCCCCCCTTCTCTCCAGGAATGAAGCGAAACCGACATAAATGCATCTTCTTTCTGGGGGAATTCTGTCAGCCGAAATGGAGATGTGTACTTTTTACTTAAAAATAACTTTCGGGGCATGTCGCACACATGGAGCCTTTTCATTTCGCAACCATTCTTTAAAAAAATAAAAATATAATAAAAGAAAGGAAGAATAAGAATTTCCGGAAAATAAAATGGGAAAGATTCATGAATACGAAAGAGTAGTTTCTGCTGAATGCAGAGATATACGTACATTTTTATTTTCCCTAATCATAAAACGTAGAGTAAATCGAATTACTTTTCTTTCTTCTTCTTTTTCTTTGAGCAGTAATAAAAAAAAAAGTATTTCTCACTCTAAGAAGTTGTAAAGTTCAAAATGAAAGTATTTCAAGAGATTAAAATGGGTTTTTTTTTTTTTCCTCTTGGAGTTAGTTCCCTTTCTAAGTAGTGTAGCCGACAGATTTGAATAACATAATTTTGTCTGTCTGTAAATGTAAGTGGATTTTTTTAGTTATGCCTTAAGTGTTTTAAAAATTCTTTTAATGTTAACTTGACAAGTGCAGAATATGAAGCGAATGCAATGCGAACAAAGGCGAGTTTCAAAGAACTGTTTATTTTGATTTCTAAGAAATTTTAGGATAAGGGTTTTTATTTTTTCCTTGCACCATCTTGTTTTGTTGTTGTTGTGCAACAAACTCGTTACGGAAGAAAAAATTGCGGAACAGTTATGACAGCGAAATTTAAGCATATCTCGCAGAAAAGTTGAGTGGACAGCTTAGTTAGGTAAACTTTGAATTATGCCTTAAGATAATTTCATCTGAAATTTGAAATAGGGCCGTGTTCGACTATATTTCTTTGCCGTACAAAAATTTTAACTATGAGTTTGGTATAGAAATTAAAAAACAGTTAAAGTATTTTTTTTTCTATATTTTCAATGGTGACTTTCAATTGAAAGTAACAATAATGCATGAAAAATAATAATAATGAATGCATTGGTTTACACATAATTTAACTGACATTAGTAAATATGTTTTCATCATCAATCTGATCTTCTTCTAAGTAAAGCACTTACACTAACTCATGATAAGAAGAAAGACAAAGACAAAACACGAGAGATCAGGTTTATTAAGCATGCATAAAAAGGCAAATGGCTGTGACAACGTAAAATATCACCGTGTTTTAGGGCTTTACTATTATCTCAATCAAAACAGCAAGAAACTAATTTGCCTTCATTGGTGGACGGAAATTTGAAGTTTTATATACAAACACATCATATATATGCAGCCTAATATATAGATACAAACACATACACATAAAAGAGTGTTAATGGCTAGAACTGCATTGGTTGTTCTAGACGTATATATATTCTTATAATTCTTTTGCTTTTATTACTGATTTTTCCACCCACACCCAAGTGGGCGTAGAACACCAAGGAAGGAGAAAGGCTCAGGGAGGGCGGGGGAGTTAACAAATGACCTGGCAGGTCGTCCGAAAGCATGCGATATCTATTAGGGGTGTAGAGGCAGAAGAAGCCCCATCAAGGCTTCTTCCTGTACCGAAATCCGAAGCCGCCGCTTATATTTCATCCTTTTCCGATTCCCGCCGTGCAGGAAGCCAGACAAATAGGCTGTCGTACACCTGGTTGGACAACAGAGACATTTATTCCTTTTTAGGTAAAAACTGACACGGCGATCGCTCATAAGAGAGATGAGCTTTCCAGTATCGATGGAGGCTTTGCTTGTTCTTTTGCGGAGACAAGCAGATCTCAACAAAAGGGCAACTGTCAGCTGACGGGTTTGTTTTTCCAATTCCTTCTATTAGCTGACACTCTCCCTACACACATATTGTTCATATTTTCAATCGTTCATAAAATACTTTTTATTCATCCACTCAAGTTCAGATATATTTTTTTGAACTTGTAGTGGATGACACTGGATAGTAATACAGTTTTTACAAATATTAATTCATTCATTAAATTTAATTAATTAATTTTAGTTTTTTTTTTTTTTTTTAGATTTAAGTTGCATGTATCTACCAATAGATGGCTCCCGATAAGTTTAAAAAATGAAGGAAAAAAATGAAAAAAAAAAAAGTGGAATTGACTTTAAAATTTTTTTTTTTTTTATATTACTTGTTTTTTTCCCCAAGGGTGATGATGGGATCGTCAGAGGATTTCAAAAGAGAAATTGGTGAACCAAAATTAAATCCGTATTTTTATTAATGAAGGGCGTGTGGATTAAACCATCGTCTTGGATGATCCCAACAAGATGGCTTAATGTCGAGCTCGACTCTTTCATTCTTTTACATGAAAATAAATTTAACATCTTAAAAAAATTAACATTTGAATTTCTCATTATCCATCAATGGGTATTTTTGTATTAAGAAATAATTTTACTAACATTATTTTTTACTCCCTTATACCCAAACAAATATCTAGTTGCTAGTTAGTAAGGTGTTTGTTCAAGTCATTCTAAACGTAGAAAACAAAAGGAGAATTTTTACAAAAGTTGAGGAGGAAGGATAGAAATACATTAGCAAAACTCAATTACAACAATTGTATCAATAAATGTAAAGGATTCATAAATTCTGAAATAAATACAATTGGCACCAATGAGTAATTTAAACATCATAAAACAAATAAAGACAGGGAAATTACAATCCAAATTTTTTTCACATGAAGAAAAAAAATTTGGAATTTAATTCAAAATTCGTGGAGGATATGCAACCAATGTGTAAAAATAAATTATCTCTTGGATGTAAAATGTTTATAGAGATCTTACGTAAACTGGCTGTACATAGGCAGCCCAGTAGTCACCGATAATCTATTAGTAACTGGAGCAACGGAACTTTGTTAACAATTTTTAAGCTAAGCCAGGTCAGTCATCGTCCCTTTCTAGTATGCCAAACTTACTTGCGCAATAATTGTAAATGAAATATACATGAAAAATAAATTATTTTTTTACGTAATAAACGTTTTAGTGTCTTGCTGTATACATAATTTGGCTTTTCTGAATTCATTTACAAGCATGCCAAATGGAAATAAATTATAGTTTAAAAAACTAAAAAACAAGCTTTTAGAGTTAATCAAACTAAAAAATAATTGTTAACATAAGAATAAAAATGACTGACGAGAAAAGGAATGTTACTGTTCTAAAAGCGTGGGGGTGCTTTGTATGACATTTGAAACTAACTCTGCATTTCGGAAGGAAACTAGTGAAAATTATAACGATTGATATCGAGCACCCCACGCTTTAGAACAGTGACATTCATTTTCTCGTCAGTCATTTTATTCTTATGTTAACATTTTTTTACTTTTAGTTTGATTAACTCTAAAAGCGTGTTTTTTTAGCTTTTTTAAACTATAATATTCAAATGAGGTCCCGGTGCGGAGGACTGGAACTATTTACTAACTAATTACTTTTAATTGTGAGTAAAACAAAGGTTAAATGCGAATATGTCGAGCCAGCCAGGATTCGAACAGGGAATCTCCCTGATCGGTAGTCAGGCGCGTTACCCGTTGTGTCACTGTCCACGTAGGTTTGAATGTCTTAGGTGCTTTCATTCTACATGGGTTAAATTGCTCTTCATAAGTTCAAATAAAATCACTCATCCTGGCGATCCCAATCATAATGAGATATTAAACTTATCGGCGGTCCTCGATAAGTCTACAACGTTTAAATTAAATCTGATCGCTTAAAGTAGGGCAAAAATCGAGCCCAAAGAGTCAGTTACATACAGGAGAAACTAATAAAAGCGTATTAATTAAGACGAAATGTCCAACCACGAAGTCTTCAGTAAAGTGGTGAGCTCACCCTGCCACATGTCTTTATGAAGGAGTTACCTAACGGTCTGAAACTGAAAAGTTCAAAATGGATATTGAGTCACTCTATGGATACAAATGCATCGAAATTATACATATCGGTAAGTTTGTAGAAATACAACGATGATAACGGTAATGAAATTAGTTTCCCGAAATTAAATTTTTAACTTGCATAACACTAAATAAATAATATTTTAATATAGGTAGAAACCAAAAGCATGATACTAAGAAACCGTCTATTAAATTGAATTCAGTGTATCATCTGTTAATTGCTCGGAAGAGTTTGGTAGACAGTTGGTGGCTTTATCTACGTAGAGTTGCCCTTTTTTTTTTTTTTAAACCGCTCTTACAATGAAAAACCACCTTCATGTTACCCGACAGAAGAGAGCAATTCATTGAGGTACAGTGGCTTGATGAAAATTAACAGTTTGGGCAATAAAGAGAAATCTTGAGAGTTGCAGGCTCTTCGTTCATTAATGCTACATGAATTTTTACGAAATTGAACAACAAAAACAACGCTAATGAAAAATATTCATTACATTCTAACACGAATCATTACACTCTGACACGAAAATGATTAATCTAACACAGGGGTCTCCAAACTACTGCCCGCTGGCCAAATCCGGCCCGCCAGTGTCATCCATCCGGCCCGCGACAGCAATAGCTTATTTTTGCTGTAATAAGTTGGATAAAAACACAGAACGGTAATAACACGGTTTTTATTGACTTGCTAGGTAAAGTTTAATGACAAGCATAATACGCAGAAAATTTAACTTAAGCATAACAACTGACAAATAATTGAAATGAATCCCACTAACATTATAAACTAGTGAACACCCCGCGGTTACCCTCGCTAGTTATATTGGGTTAAAAGAGTATCGCATATGTGTGTATGTCGATGTTTGGAATGTATATATTCTGAATCAAACATATAGATTTATATCCTGAAAATCCCTCAGGAATGGAAAAGCTAAATTAAAGCGAATGAAACCGTGGGGTAACCACTAATTAATTACTAATGAGATTTATGTAATTGTGATTTTTTACTGACAATAGTTTGTAGTTGTGGATCAATTTTTACTTGTTCCAATTATTAAAAGAGATTGTAGTAATTGAACCAGCGATTTTAGCAAGCGTATGCTAGCTCAGAGCGCGTACTCGGCGAGTAGTCTAGAAATTATAGATAATGGCAGAAAAATTAAAACGGTTTTGGCCCTTGGTACTTACTGAGTAAACAGTATGGCCCTAAGTCTGAAAGTTTGGACACCCCTGATCTAACACATACTGCAACACATTGCCTTCATACATATTTTTAATATAATTTCCGTAATGTCCATTCGTTTAATTTCCGTCCCCAGGACTTTCAGGGGATTTCTGGCGAACTGCAGCACCCAAGGAAAACTACTCCCGGGAATAGCAACTGAAAGCAATCGATGATCGAAATTGACAATAGGTCCGAGAAATGAATCGGACAACTTTCTTCCAGTTCTGGAGCAATTTCTTCAGTGATTGAAAAATGATAACGCCTTAAGAGGCGGTCGTAACTTTCATGTCCGCTCTCTGGATGGATTCAGGAGAGAAGAAGAGGATCGATTTATCAACGTTGAGTTTAAGTTCCTGCAGCACAAAAAGTTCCAAAGGTTCTCTTAAAAAAGGGCGGCGGAATTTTGAAGCATTTATGCATTGATTCTTTCCATTTCCAACTTCCAGAAGTTGGAAATGATTTTTTTTTTTTTTAAACTTTATCAGTTTCTACGTCTGCCGACTGCTTCGTGCTGCGAACGAAATCACCAACATGGAATTCAAAGAAAATTGTGAAATGAAATTGCATGTTGAGTGAAGGATGACGCGAAATGAAGCTGTGAAAATGATTGGCTTTCAATTAACACACTCTAGTAGTAGCATTACTGTTGGTTAAATTTGTCGTCGACTGCTTACAGAGAGGATTAAAATAAATTTTCTGAAATATGGATACATTGCCGAATTTGAAATGAAAATTAATTCATTTTAAGAGACACTACTAAGATTATCTTAAGATTCAATATTTTCAAAATCAGGTTATCGCGCACATAGTTGAGTAGGATTTTTACTGAATTCCTACAAGAGGATTTCAAAGGAACAGGATCATGTTTGTGTAACACATTAGAAAAATGTACATGTAGATCCATTTTATTACGTGTGAAAAATGTCATTATGTAGTCACATGTAGACCCATGTTTTATTACATGTGAAAAATGTCATTATGTAGTCACATGTAGATCCATGTTTCAAATCCGACAGCAGGAGAAAATAGCAATATTTTCTCCTGCTGTCCAGATTAGCTTTCACTTTTAACAGCAATATCTGCCATTTGATATATAGTATTAGTGCAGTTAAGTATGATGTGACATACAATAGACACAGGTGCGATAGGAACCAGCGTACCTTCGTACCTACCATTCAAGCAGGTTCTTGTGCCAGCTCTCCTAATCGCCATGTCAAATTTATTTTTAATAATTACTGTTTCTGAATATAAGGCACTAGAAGCAGCATTCAGCAGAATCAGAATAAATATAATCAGCTTCATATGAAGCAGATTCAGCGTCACCTAAGGTTATGACAAGTGTAAAGGCACCATAGTCATATTTCAGAAAACCAACTCGCTATTTGCAAGGCTGCTGCGATGCTTTGTGACAATAGAATAATGTAGAAAATTAAATTAGACTTATAATATTAATAACCTTGTGTTAACATAGATATCACAATACCAGAAAAACCCAGTTTTACACCAGTTTCACTATTGTGTTGATATGATTATACTTTTATTATGGAAGAAAGTTATATCATTAATATAATTCTAATCCAAGAGTTGATTTATGTGAATGAAGATATGAAATTCATGACATCAAAATTATAACGCCAGAAATAAATTTCTTACTAAAACATTCACAAATTTCTTTACTGAAAATTAAAAAAAAAAAAAAAAAAACGTTTTAAAAGTAGTGAGTCGTCAATTTAAATTTGTAGAAAAATATTCGTTTTCCGGTTTAAAAAGATGATAGAAAAATCATTTTTATGCAGATTAAAATCTGTTAGGTCGCGTCACATTCATTAATGTGCATAACTTAAATTTAATACTTCTTTTTATTAAATTATAAATATGTTATTTTTTTAAATTTCTTGATTACTTTGGTATACAGATAAAAATGAAAAAAAGATTTATTTCAAGTGGGGAGATAAAGCAACAAAAATGAATTTGCAGAGCTCGACGGAGGGCCAATCCTAAAAGAAGCTGTTGTCCCTAATAAGAATAGTAAATGTTGCAATAGAATAGTTGTCTAATCAGAAAAGTTAAAACTCAAATTTTAAAAATTTTTATTCAATATTTTCTAAAGGAATGCAAACTAGCAAATAAAACCCAACGTAATACAATTTCATTAAGTGCTATCATTTAAACAGTTAGGTTATGTTGAGTTAAAATATCTACAAGGATTAAAAAATAAAAATTCAGATAAAATTAAAAGAAGAATTTCCAACATTTAATACAATCATCTGTTATTTTATATATATTCAAGCAAACAGTGGCATTCGATATATCCTCATCCTTATATGCGAAACATTCTAATTTCATCCATCCATCAAACATTTCTCATACAAAAGTAATTAAGTGAAATACTAAGAAATAAACAAATTTATTAAATGAAAAATAAATTGATAAATTCTTAACAAATTATAAACGACAGTTATCAAGCAGCAACAGTAAGAATACCATACGATTTTATGGGTTTGTTATGATATCTTTCAAAAACTATGTTCCAAATTGAAGCCAAAATGTGAATTTCAGCAAAAATGGAACTCATAATTTCAATGTCGAGTCGTAGGACGTCGTTTGCATGTGCGATTGAGTCATCTGCTTTGTGAAGTAATTATGCGACACGTGGCGTTGCGTTTCTCAGGGACAGCTGCAAAGGACCGTCTGACCATCTGCTGTTATTAACAACTTTTTTATTCCCCGGGCCAGAGAACGCAGTGACATTCCAGATTGCGCATCTTCTGAATTGATTGTCGTCGGTTTCTGGCAAGTGCATTCCTCGTCGTTTGATTTTACCGCTAATGAAGTAAACAAAACCAGAAATGCCTCCAATAATGCGGTATCGCTGACAAGCGCAAAGCACTCTCTCTCTCCCTCAAGTAAGAAAACATTAATAATTTCACCGTGAATCGATGCATTTGAATAAAATTCCATATCTGATTATTAGCGTTTCCTGTTATTTTTTAATGACAACGGCGAATTTTGACAACTGCACTGCCACTTCCAATCCGAAAATTCAAATCCAAAACCATGTCCATCTAACACATATCTGCCCCCCACGCATAGTAAATCGGTTTTCTACGGCCATGAAAGAATCCGAAAAAACCGTCACAAGGGCAAAGTGAGTAACATCAGTGCAGCCCTTATGGCATAAAAGATCATGGTCTATTTGCCAGCTGCATTAGAAGAAAAAAAAAAAAAAAGGTTGTTTCAGAGTTATTTTGATTTTCTATTGTAGTACAGAATATAACTTTTAAGTTGCAAACAAACATGTTTATTACCTATGTAACTTGAATTCTTATTTTATCTCTCTAACTCAAAATAAGTTAGAAAAGAATCTGAACCTCTACAAGTCGACTATTTCCTTACAAAATCGCTTAAATCGAAATCCTCTATAAGTCGAAAACTCTATAACTCGAATTATTTGGCGTCCCTTGAAGTTCGACTTACAGAGGTTCTACTGTTTTGGCATTAATATTAAAATTTAATTACTAATAAATAATAATGTTATTATGTTAATATTAATAAATAAAACTTTAATAATGCAATGTCTTTATTATTATTATTTTTTTTTTGCCAAATGGTGGCAACTCATTTTACAAATAGTGTTTAATGCATCCAATGAAAACATAAAAAGGAATTTAAATTGAAAGTTTTGGGGACTCTCCAAAGGCTTTAGGGACATCCTATTATTCTGATATATATATATATATATCAGAAGAATAGGGACGTTCATGCCACTCTATCATTCAATCGTATATTCATGCAGCGTTGTTTTCTCAGAGGTAGTCAAAGTCTTTCGCAATGCATTTACAATGTCTTTTTCACTCTACACAGGTAATGGTAATAACAAGTATTTATAAACTCTCTTCGAATGGCTGCAGTCCTCCCGCCCTCATTACACTTGCAGCAATAACTTCTTAATTATCGCAATGTTGTGCCTCTTCTAACGACTCGGAATCACCTTTTTTTCGCGAATGCGTGCATGGAAGTCAGAAAAAAAGCTCGTCGCGCGGACAGGGGGGCGGAGGGGGGCAATAAAATACCCCCTCACAAAAAGCGCTCGCGAGCAACATTCTGTGTGTGTGAGGGGGGACTGAATGGGCACGCCTCCCATTTCGGCTCCCAAAGTGCCATTACCAATGCCCCGGTGAATAGTTAATTAACGAGTCGTGGTAATTGTGAGGATGCGACATCATGCAATATGGCCAGATAATAATCATAATGGCTAATGGCTCGCTTCTGTGGTTGACTCTAGGAGGAACGTGATTGTGGAGCGCCGCGATGTCTTTTGCGATTGAGTTGGTGTCGAATGGGCTCTTTGACATTTGGGCAGAAACACATTTGAAGATGAAATGTAAAATCCTGCAGTCATATACAGTAGAACCTCTGAAAGTCGAACTTCAAGGAGACGCCAATTAATTCGAGTTATAGAGTTTTGGATGTACGCGGAATTTGTCAGGGAAATATTCTACTTGTAGAGATTTAGATTCTTTCTAACTTGAGTTAGAGAGGTAAAATAAATAAAAATTCAAGTTACAGAGGTAATACACATGCTCATCTGCAACTTAATAGTTATATCATGTACTACAATAAAAAATCACAATAATTCGAAACAACCTTAAAGTTAAAAAAAAAATATGTATTAAAAAAGCCAGTTATTTTTTTGCTTTAGACAATTCGATCGTTCTCTAGCTACAGCATTATCTAAGCTATAAAGAGTAGAAAATTCTTTTTTTCCCGAGTTGCTATTTCATATAATTGGTTATTCTATTTACTTTATACTCATACATTGTTTTCTAGGAAACAGTGACGTGCATTGTCGGCAAATCCTTAAAGTCGATAACTTATTTTTCTCCGAGCTATAGAGGTAATTAGTTTCAAATGATCGAGTTGTAAAAAAAAGATTGTAAAATCAAACATTGCTAATGTTCAAGATACAGAGGTCCAATTTTTTTTTTTCGAGTTACGGAGGAAAAATATATACCAAATGGTTTGTGAGAATTGACTCATTATTTCGACTTATAGAGGGTTGAAATTTCGAGTCATGGAGGTTTTGGGGCTTGAATGGAAGGGAACAAAAATTTTTTCGAGTTGTGGAGGTTTTCGACTTAAGAGGTTCTACTGTATATAGATATTGAAATTAAATCTAAATGTTACAAAATGGTATCTCAAGATATGTCCTTCCTCCTTCCCTGATCTTTGGGCGTATCAAGTGAATATTTTCTCTCTCGGAATTAAAGGAAAAAGGGTTAATTAATTGCCAAGAAAATATTCCATGTACCTTATACACTGTTAGGATCACACACAATATCTTAAGCACTGCTTGATAAATAATGAGTCCGCAAGAAAGCAATTTCGATTTTCGCAATGCTTTTAAATGGAGAAAACGGAAAGAAATTTCTTGTCGATCCAACGCATAAATACAAAAGCAGTTACACGATTAAATGAAAATTCACCAAATTTAATTTCTCTTCTCCATTTCTTTTTCCAAACTTGGCCCTGGTTAATGAAATAAATATTTGATATTTATTAAAAATATATCCAAAAAACTTTGTTTCTGCTTTCTTCCCAGAACGTTTTAGAACTGTGATATTGTCTGGTTACTCAACATAATGCAACATTATTGTTGTTTGTTGGAGATAAACTTTTTCTCAGTTTTTTTTACATTCATCCATTTTGGCAAAGATTTTGATGTATGCCAGTAATCAAGAAGTCGTATATCACAAAATTGTTTTCGTAAATATTTTAAGTCCATCCATGATGAACTTTTTTTCCAAATCGAACGTTTATGGATATTATTATGCTGAAAATTACCTAAAGAGGTTGAATTTATTGCGCTTCTTAGAAATATAAGAATTGCGCACAATAGATTTTATATTCCATGGTTAAAATGTCTGAAATTGATATTTGACAGAAAATTTTCATTCGATATCTTTCTACACATGAATAATTTCAAGTATAGGTTGGATTTCTGTCATTCATACTGTGAAATTGGGTATGCAGTTATTATTTTTGGTTTGTCACTTTTTTTTTTTTCTCCAGCCCTCATCGTGCACCTAGGGCTGTGTAGCTCTTTATCAGTTAGACAGATGATGATGAAACATCAGTGGGCCAATGCGTATATCACGAACAGCCCACCGACGGATGATGAGAGTGCCTTCTGGGAGGATATTTAAAGGTAAATGTCCCGCATTTGCGTGCAGTACGGGAGAAAACTCGTAAAACTTCCACCAGGCAGCCTGATCATCGATAACCATCAGTACCATTGCTTCTGAAAGCAATGACTACAACAATGCCGACAAAAAGATTCGCCCTCCAGCACGGTACGTTGCCACAGAACCACGAGTCAGGCAATCTGACAAATTTTACACGTTTTCAAGTGGCACCTCATACAGAGTCCAAATTTGTTGTTGATTATTTTGTAATGTTACGTCCCCACCATTTTGGTATGCTGGATTCCCCAGATTGGTTAGAATCCACCAAGAGCAAGCATCTCTTCGTATCGCTGTCTCAATCCCACAAAAAGCATTATTCACTCTTCTTTCTCTCTCTTCTACGCAATAAATGGAATTTCTGGCCCACGGATTTACTGTGTTCATCCCACGTCATCTTTCGGACCGAATCGAACAAGGTTATTTTCGATCATAAGCTGGGCCTTGTGCAATTCCGTTCAAAAATATTTCTGTTCTTCTTTTTTTATCCTGACGAATCGAAGTGAATCGATAGCTTCGGCACTGGATCAGGAGAGCCGAATGACTGGAAGGCAGAACACCTCTTCCGAAGATGCAGAGGAAACGACGCGCTCTCTCTCGAGTCAATGGAGGGTGAAAGAAGTAGTAGCTTCTCCAGGGAGGAAAAAAAGAAGCACAAAAATATTAAAAAAAAAAAAAAATCAACTGAAAACAAAAGAGCCCCCCGCCTTCTCGAGATGTGAAGAGCATCCTTCCGAAGAAGAAATCGTTCGAAACGGCCACCCCTTCTTCTTCGCGCGGCACAAGAGCGAATCTTTATGGCAGGAGTGTCGTTACGCGCTCTTTATTTGCAAATGGATTTTCCAACGGCGCATAATGCTGCAGATAACAATGCGCTCGGGGTGGGGGAGGGCTGCAGGGGGGGGTTGTTTCGGTTATGGCTCGTGACAAGGGATGGAAGTGGCAGTTTGCGAAATGGGGAGGAAAATGTGTTATGGATACACCTCTCACGTGTCGTTGCGACTTTTATTTTATTTTTTTTTCAATTCCTTCTATTAGCTCACACTCTCCCTCTATATATCTCGTTCAAATTTTCAATTGTTCATGAAATACTTTTTATTCATCCACTCGAGTTCAAATGCATTAACTTGTAGTGGATGGCACTGAATGTTAATACAGTTTTTTTAAAAATATTAATTCATTCATTAAATTGAATTAATTAATTCTAGTTTTTTAGATTTAAGTTGCATGTATCTACCAATAGATGGCGCCAGATGTAGGAGGAAAATTTTATCTTTATTTGCAAAGGACTTTCTGCAATAGAGTGAACAAAACAGTAAGAATTGACTTTAAAAAATATATATATATATATTACTTGTTTAAAAACAGAACATGTTTAATGGGAGACCTGCTCAAAGAGATGCGGTGTCTTTTCGTTAACCAATTAACAGTGTTTATTGTTACAACTGGGCTAAAAAAACCACACACATTCCACGGAGGAAAAAAAAAAAAATGATCAAATAATGTAATAAATTTTTTCTTCTTTTGCATGAAATACTATTTTAGAACATTTTAATTTCAATCTAATAAAATATTACTTGACAATAAAGGAAGACTCGTGTCCATGCAGGAGTCAAAGAGAAAGAATAACGCCAAATACATTTCTGGTGATGTTTATTCTTTATTGTGGTGGCAAAATATAGTATCCCCTTAAGGAATCCTGGACAACGCTTTACACACAAACTTTTTCGAATGGCTTTTCAGCATTTGAAAACAGCAATAATGTTTCTGGTAACATAACTTATTTATATAAACTGACACGAAGAACTTGCCCAGTGCATTATGTTGAACAGGCATCCACAGATAACACTATAAAAATTACTATTTATTTTTAAAAATAAAAGTATCACTGATATTTGCTGTGGAGCACTATTGGAAGAAAGCAATCGTAAATGCATGCACAAAATTTTGATTAAAAAGATTAATGTCCAGGTTCTCTAAGCACCTGAAACGGAATAAAAAAAGTGACGCAAATTCTTTATCTAAAACAGTTCTCACAGTTACAAACTTAATACACATAAGCAGATTGATCGAGGATATGCACATGTTAGTATTTTAGTTATTTAGTTTTTCTGATAATCATTCGTGTGGGCATTCTATTGTACTTTATATTAAACCAACGATCCAAAGCGCATTTGTTGATGTTTGCACATGTGCGATGTTAATTTGATACTGATATTAAAACTGCTTACAAAAAAGCAATACATTTTTGAAATAAAATATTGAATATAATTTAACCACAGAATGATTTCATGGTTAAAAAAAGTTTGGTTTGTTTACTTTTGCGCTTATTTTTATCGTTTTTATATCAGTCTCGTGAAATTTGATGTTGCTCTACTTGGGTGTAGTCGGAAACTCAATCGAGAAAATCATTGCGGTTCATATTCATACCCCATGTCAGTCTTGTAGAATATTTCTGAAACTACGAGAATGTGGATGAATGGGGGTGAGCACAAGCACAGCAAAAAGACTTTAAATATTACTTTTTGCCCCTATGAAAAGTTGGATTTCATAGTTTGGAAAATCGTTGCGTTTTGGAAAATCTCAAAGAGGAAGAATACGTAAACACTTGGGATGCAAACTCTCTTACTGTGTGTCCATAAGTGAAGCAATTACTAACCCCCAATTTAATTTACTCAACTGGTCATTGAATAGACATTATAAGAGTAAAAACCATTCTACAGTTCTCCGTTAATGATTCCCCATCGATTGAAATCTACAAACTGGCATCGTACAATCCATTTCAATGGCTCCGTCTGCCTCCAAGTCACCTGCACTTGATAGATGCGACGATTGAGATGAACAGAGGACCCTGCCATATGCTTATCTGCCTGTTCTGTCACTTCTTTATCAGTATCTATTAGAGGCGAAATTCTGCAGAACAAGTATTGACATGCTGTTGAAAAAAATTATTTGAAAATCTGCAATGCTCGTTAATTTCACAATATTTTTTTCTAAATTTCAAATTAAAATAAGTATTTGTTTATTTTTAAAATCTTATTAGCAATTAATTATCCTTTTTAAATTTTATTTGGTACATTTTCAATATTTTTGTACAGTACATTGGCTGTATTAGTTTCTGTCATTTTTGCCCTAGGAAGTCAACTCTATTCTGTAATGTATGAGGAATTTTAATATCATAATCATCGCATTTCATCATGCTTTCTAATAATTAACATTTTTATGCAGTGCGGCAAACAATACAATTAAATAATAAAAGTAACTTCACAATTTATGCAAATCTTCTCTGGATACAAAAATTCAACATTCTATCCTAAAATACATATTAATTTTTTTAAAGCATCACGACTTCTGACTTATTAGATTATATCCAGTTAAATTATAAAAACAAAACGAATTTTCTTACTTTAACTATCGCATATCTAAACTTTCTGCAATATTGTGAAAAAAAAAGTAAGAGTTGACTTTAATTTTTTTTTTTTTTTTTATATATTACTTGTTTTTTTTTTTTTTGTCTCAGAAGTACACAATATCCTCGTGATGCAATGAGGAATTTTAATATCACAGTAATCGCATTTACTCATTATTTCAATAACGTTTTCATACAACGTGTGAGTACAATAAATTTGAATAGTGAAAAAACGTTGCAATTTACGTAATTAACCCAAAAAAGACAACATCTTTTACTACATGCGAATAAATAAAGGAAGTCAATATAAAATCATATATTGAATGACTCATAAAATGTGTTAAATTTAATTTATGTTTTTTACTGATGAAAATGAATTGTTGATGCGAATTTATTATTTAGTTGTTGTTTTATGATACACAAAGTAATAAAAAAAAAAAGATTCAGAATGAAGGAACACCTTCATTGACACCTTCATTGAATCTTTGTAAGAAAGTAATAGTATATATATTTTTTTTACACGAAAAAAGCTAATGGATGCTCATAGTTAAAATATTTAAAATTTTTAATGAAACCTTAATTTTAAAGACCTAGCAAATAATTACTTTGACTCATCTCTTTTTTTTTTTTTTTTTTTTTCTTTCTTTCTTTTTTTTTTCCTTCTAATTTCAAAAACTAATATAAAAAACGTATTTTACTGAAATTTTCGAACTTTTTTTAGAAATTTTATTTCCTTTCTATGCACTAAAGCGTTTTAGTTGTTTAAAACGATGTGAATGGTAACAATATTCGGCATTTATGTAAGGATAAAAATTAAAGATTTTTTTTTAAGCATTAACTAATAAATGAACAGTTATGAAAACTGTTCATTTATTAGTTAATGCTTGTTCAATAAATCTCGACTTTTAAGCATTTTACACTGAATATTTTAAAAAAAAAAAGTTGGATTTAAAACAGTACAATAACACTTACACTATATATAATAAACAAAAATACACATAATACAATGAAATTTAGTTAATTCAAAAAACTACATTTTATTTTATTTTGCCTGTTTGCAAAAATTATTCAGGTGTAAAAAATAATTAAACACAAGCAGGTAAAGAGCGATGGCAACCATTCTCCCTCGTCCAAATAAAAGACATTTTTCAAAAAAAAAAAAAAAAAAAAACATGATACTTTGATTCATTGACAGTTTCGCCAAATTATTTTACTAAGTCGTCCTATTTATAACCCTCTTGCCAAATTGGCGATATTTCATTTTATGAGAGAGTGGATCCAATTTTTAGGAAGGTAAAAATTAAAAATAAATAAATCTAATAAAATATTAAATATAAAATGGTTATCCATAAAATTATTTAATAATTATAAAATGAAAAGAACAGAAATTTAAAAACTATTTTATTATATAACTATTAGTTCGTAAAAAATATTTTTAAAAATTAATAAGCCAATAAGAATCTTTGAAAGTGTTCCAGGACATCACTGTCCCACTCTCCCCAAAACAATACCCAGATATTTTATGAGTAATAAAAATGTAAAATAGCACATAATAATAGAGCAATTTAATCCTTAAGTTGCATGCATTTGTTCGTAAAAACACAGTCAAACCTGTTTTTACGCAGTCCCTTTTATGTGTTTGTTTTTGTACAATTTTTTTATATAAGCGATATAAAAAAATCAATCAAATACATATTATGAATAAAAATTAATTAAAAAATGTAAATTAAAAAAAGAAAACATCAGATGGCTGTCAAAATAATATGCAAACTAAAAAAAAATCCAGCAGAAGGCCCACCTGATATTATGTCACCCATTACTACGAATGTTTTTATATGCTGTAGTGTTACATCGTGAGGTTTGTACATATTTGTTTATGCGGTCCCTATTGACCGCATACATTTTTAAAAAAAATATGTTGCCAACGTTATATTTTATAGCTATTGCAACAAGTTCAAGATATTGTTTTAAGCAATTTCTTTTATGCTGTCCCTATCCCCCACATAAAAACAGGTTTGATTGCATCATATTTATTATAAAAAGAAAAATCATATAAACATGATTCTAATTTACGTTTTATACGATTGTGTTTAAAAATTATTGAGGTAAAAAATTAAGAAAAAAAAATAGTAGTTAGTGAATTATTTCTAAAAAACTTTTTAATGTCAAATATTCCTCACATTGCTTTGAGAGTGTTGTATTCGTTAGTTTCTGTGAATATAGAATTTCCATCAGAGTAAAAAGAGAGATTATTATTAAATGTCAAACAGCGAGAAATTTTCAGATGCCTTGCAAAGCAAATCACAAAATTTTTCGCAGTAGTTTTCAAGACTATCGAAAAGTACTGCGACTACAACTATTTAAGTATTTTTAGAAATTAAATGAATAACGTAGAATTTCATGGAAATTGCTTATTTCATAATTTTATTCTGTTCAAGTCCCTAACAACTTCTAGAAGCTTCATCCAATTTTTTGGCAAACACCACAAACCTATCTCGTTGCAAACTGGACGATACTTTTAAATATTCTTGTTTTGTATAATGTTCATCTGTTGTGTATTTGATTACAAAATATTTTTGCAAAATAAATCAAGTCCCTTAAAATAACTTAATCACAAAATTCATGTAAAATTAAATCAAACTACGTGGGAAATCCTATTTATGATTTCAATCGTATGCATAAGCGTTTGTTGAAAGGAAGAGCTTTAGTTGTGGGCAATTTGCATTTTTCTTTTATATTAACAGTTGATCATAAGTGAATATTTCTTTGTTTAACATTACCTTGTTGATACCAATTAAGTGTAAGCCACCCTATAATATATACACTGATATTATCATTGCATCTTTTTTTTATTAAACAATTCGCTATAAGGAACACAAAACATACATGAGTCAAGTACATAGTTGTGATTTTTTCATCCTTTTCTTTTTCAGTTCCTTCACTTATAGTGGATGACACTTGATGTTAATACAGTTTTTCAAATATTAATTCAGTAATTAAATTAAATTAATTAAATTTAGTTTTTTTTAGATTTAAGTTGCATATATCTACCAATAGATGGCGCCAGATAAACTTACAAAAATGAAGGAAAATTATTTATAAAAGACTTTCTGCAATATAATGAAAAAAAGTAGGAACTGACTGTAAAAAAAATAATTTTATATTACTTGTTTACGTTTAAATAAAATAAAATGTTTGTAAAAAAATATGTACGTTTAAATAAAAAAAAAATTTTTTACTCCTATAAAAATAAAAAGAATGTGCTTTATGTATTATTTGTAAGTGGATAGATTGGATCGCTTCTTTGAATAGTGCTACATTGTAATCGCAGGATCTTTCTTGCCTTATGAACCCTCCACGTCTGTATCGATTCGCGAATTCTATTTTGCTTTCATCTGGTGGTTCCGCGGGTGTTGTGGTCCGCGCGCAAAGGTATCATTTGGGTCGGGGATTTCAGGTCGGGCGCACGGATACACAACGCAATAACTCATTCATCCCAACAATTAGCGGGAACAGGCCGTCGGTTCGGGCCTGATTACATAGAGCGGGTGAGAGTTAGATTTATAGCAGCTCTTCTTCAGGTTGAGAGATAGGGCGTGGACTGTAATGACAACTCTGAACATATTGATATTCATTCCTGGCAATGACAGACCTTTTTTCGTCTTGGCACCGCTTTCCTTTTTTCAAAAAGGTTTCTCTCTGATTGTCTTGGAAAAAGTAGTTCGCGTTGGTTTGTGAATCACGTATGCTGGAACAGGGTTGTCTCGAGGCACCTGTCTTGTGTGGCCATAAGTTATTCGTTTTGAGTGATGAGCAGGGCTGTGAGGGTGTGGTGCCATGGAAGGTGGCGCCGCCTCACGAAGAAGACTCGACACGTGACATTGACCCTGCACACATTTATTTATGCAAACAGTTTGAATCACTTGGATTGCAGTTATCTTTTTTTTCAATTTCTTCTATTAGCTCACACTCTCCCTATATATATCTTGTTCGAATTTTCAATCGTTACTAAAATACTTTTTATTCATCCACTCAAGTTCAAATACATTTTGTTTTGAACTTGTAGCGGATGGCACTTGATGTTAATACAGGTTTTTCAAATATTAATTCAGTAATTAAATTTAATTAATTCATTTTAGTTTTTTTAGATTTTAGTTGCATATATCTACCAATAAATGGCGCCCGATAAACTTAAAAAAATGAATGAAAATTATTTATAAAAAACTTTCTACGATAGAGTGAAAAAAAAGTAGGAATTGCCTTTAAAAAATTTTTTTTTTTTTGTATTACTTGTTTTCTTTTCATTTCAAAGGATTCTTTCATCCTGGTTCTTCTGCGTGATATTTTATTCCTGAAGAAATTAAAAATGAAAAGCTAAAATATCCTTAATTTTTTAATATATTTCATGTCATTGTATGTGTGAATGTGTCGTTACGGTTAATAGAATTTAGGGACTTTGTTTGTCGTGCGTTTTGTGAAACCTTATTAATATTAATAATAAAATTAAAAAGCCACGTTATATATTAATATTAAAAAGCCACGTTCGCTGATGCTGGAAGAATGATATCTGTCATTTATTTATTGTTTGGTCTTAATTTATTTGATAATTTCTATGTGAAAAATTTAATGTTTCATTTATTTATTGATGGATATTTTTGTATGTATTTTTTGCATTTTGGTTTTAAAACCTTTTAATTGGTTTCTTTGATACCTTACACTAATGTTAGGTTTTTTTTTTTTCTTTCAGCAAAATCTGTTAAACACCCGAATCAGAAGTCAAAGTTACTATAAAAAAAGAGTTTTGTTTTAGCTCATTAAAAGATCTCAGACCAAAGGCACTCACAGTAATCCAAAGGCACTCGAAGGATTGTGATTCTAGAATCCAGCTGACCAGTCCATTTATATCATACCTTCATCAACAATCTTGGCTCGATGAGGCCGGAACACTTCGGTATCTTTAAAAACAGGTTGATTTTGGGGAACCATTGAATTTCAGTTGACAAGAAGATCAGTTTCGCCAACTAATATTCTGATTAGTTCATTTACTATTAATAAAAATATTTTGCATTGAAAAATATCTAATCCACATCAATATTCAACTGAAGAATGAGAAAAGTTATGGAGACAAATATTGTTTTATGCTAAGAAAAGCATAAAACAATATTTGTCAAGTTAATTGTCAAGTTATAATTATCAAATTAAAAAAAAAAACTTTAAAAATCACAGGTATGTAAAATGAAAAATAATTCTGAGAAAAAGGAGTTTCACAGATTTGAAATAAGTGTGCTAACCTTGTTCTCTTGTGATTCACAATTCTCACTTGTCAATATACGATCAACATTTTGTAAAGCACGGTTGAAATTTGTTTAACACTATTTGATATTTCTACAGATAACAAAACTCGAAAACAAATAAATGCGAGTTAAGAACTTTAAACATAAAATACATTTCTTGATCAAATACACAAATCAATGTGCAGCAGAATGTATTTTAATTCGCAACAAATTACTATCGTGCAATCCACTGCAATTTTCTGCAAAAAACGCAGTCAGAATCACCATTCTATGAATAGGATCAACAAAATGATACAGTTCTGACAATTTAAGGAGCGAAAACACCGTCTGAGCCAACCTGGAATGTACATTGTTCACCAGAGAAATCAATGAGCAGACGCATTTGAAGACGCGAAAAGTGCTTGAAATCTAAGAGATTCGTAGAATCTAAGAAATTGAATGTGATGACATCGGTTTGCTTTTATGATTAGAGAGAATCAAATTTTGGTTTCAATGTTGTCATGTATACGCAAACCGGCCGTTTTTATAGAAAAACAAAGAATTTATTTTATTTTTTATTTATTTATTTTTATCATCAAGGAAAGAATGTTTGTAGAAGATCGACTGAACATTAAAAGTAAACCTCCATATGTATTGTGAAAGAACATCCAATTATCGAGCTATTTATTTTCACTTCAAAAATCGCTGCTGTTTTCCAGGGTTGGACACATAGATTCAAATTATTTGCTACCAATATATTCAGCATTATCCAGAAGGCAATGTGGGATGATTGGCTACACTATAACCCCCTTCTACCAGCATAATTGTGATTGATAACACCAAGAAATGCATTTGTACGGTTTTAGCAACTGGATCTTTCTGCCTAATGTGGTGGGGCACTATCGGGTTTCAAACTCGGCTCCCCACATTTGCAAACTCAATTCGCTATCCTAAAAGCTGTTTCAATCCATATCAGCAAATATTTTTTACATTTATTTCTAATTTATTGCAACCAAAGGGTTTGGAACCGTTGTAAATTTGTTTGTTTTGTCACAAAAATTGCAATATTACATTTTTGAAAAATTTCAAGAGGACACTTAAAATAATGACATTCTTTAGCACAAGATTCTATTCATATGTATGTAACATTTCATTTATGCTTCCAAAAATACTAATAAATAAAAAAATACTTAAATCCACAATTGATTTTTTTTAAATTAAGCG
Source organism: Caerostris extrusa (assembly GCA_021605095.1). Taxonomy (NCBI): domain Eukaryota; kingdom Metazoa; phylum Arthropoda; class Arachnida; order Araneae; family Araneidae; genus Caerostris; species Caerostris extrusa. The sequence continues at coordinate 71,698 of BPLR01001863.1, forward strand.
TTTAAAATAATTTCAAATGACCTGCAATATATTAAATTTAATAAATTGTAAGATTCTAAATGAGCATTCAAAGATCCATGAAAAGATACATTTTCTGATGATATGATAGCAGATAAATATTCTGTACAATTATTTTCCTAATATGAGTAACCGAATCTAAAATATAATTTTATTATTCTCATAAGAAAACTATAAGATAGTTTAAAAATTGTAAATCGACAAAAAAAAAAAATGACGACTTCGTTCAATTCAATTTTTGTGTTGAAAACATCAATTTGGAAAAAAAAAGAAGAAAATATTACTTCAATAAGATGCTTTTGCAAGATATCGAGGTGAAAATGACGAGCAAATAAAAACAGCAGTAAATGAAATTAGGGCATTTTTTTTTCTTTTCAAGCATGCCCGCTTAAAACTTGCCTCTTGAAGCACTGTATATGTTTAAAAACCCGAACGAGATTTTTAAGAGACAACTTTTCTGAACATTTTCGGGAGATCATTTTTGTCTCCCATACATTTAATATTAATGACAGCCTGTTAGCGCTTTCAATTTAGAATTCAGGTTCAATACCCGACAAACAATTCTCAACCATCTCCTGAGTCATATTTTTTTTTATAACGACTCCTGACTCTTTTCCGCAATTTTAATTTTATTTATTATGATCTTTACTAATGTAAGAAGAATATGTTAATATTAGTAGAGAGTATGCAATAAATTCTTTGACTCTTATTGAACTTTTCTATTTACAAAATAAGTTCTTGACTTAAAAAAAAAATTACAACTTGTAGTATTTGCACTCACTTAAAAAGCATTCTTGCTCTCTAAATTTGCGGAACACAAAAAACACCACAAATATCCTATGAAAATAACAATACCTTATGAACAGGTACCAAAGTACTATAGAATAACTAAAGCAAAAAAAAAAAAAAAAAAAAAGTACATTTTAAGCACAAAGATGCTCTATTTGTAATGCATTAAATGTTTTGTACTTAATTAATAATTTGTTCTTAATAATAGAATGACTTCTATATGATCTTCTTTTGTTGATGACCTTAGGTAACCTCAGAAAAGTCTGTCAACACTTATTTGGTGGGCTCTAAAGCAAGTCACTGTCTTGGCTACAGGTTGCATTACTGATAGATAATACAGCCTGTAACCTGACTCAATGGATTTCTGTATACATGGAATCTAAAGTGAGCACACTTAATCGCAAACTGCATCTCATTTGAAAGATGCCCTCAGACGACAGGTTCAACAGATTCATCTCGCCTTGGTACGTGCTTCAGTGCCATCCACCATCTGCAGCATGCAAAGTTTCATCGCGTGTAAAACAGATCATGTGAAAAATTTATGAAACACATTCAAACTTTGTGCCTTCCTCTTCTTTGCAGTTATTGGTTGTTTTCGCTTTTCTTCTTAGTCTGTCTAGCTCCGGCGATTTTCGTGCTACAGGTGCCGATCCAATGCTATTTATGGCTTTTTTTACTATGCAGGTCACATTCCAATAAAGGAAGTAGCATCATTGTAAGGTGTCGCTGTAAGTTAAGTAACAGTAAGTTTTAGAGTTTAACTGTTGTTTTTCATATTCTTAAGCGCATTCCACAAAATACTTTAAACCAAAGTTTAATTCAGATTCTTTTGAATGGTCTGATGGCTAGGATTCATATATGGAGTAAGGTTTTTTTTTTTTTTATAATCACTCTGTATATAACATATGAAGCCTGAATGGCCGAGTGGCTAGCGCTCTGGCGCTCGGTACCACAGGTTTCGGATTCGAGTCCCGGTGGTGCCATGGATGTTTGTAGTGGTTCGAATCCACTTTAAACTGTAGGTCCCAGTCTAACATAGCTGCAGAGCGTAGGCCTGACAACCCTACCCCGTAAAAAAAAAAGAAGACATCTCATGTTTCGAAATCTGGCAGACGGCCTTGGTCCACCATGGGGCTGTTGCGCCAATCATGATGATGATATAACATATAGAGAGAGCTTCCGAGTGTTAATATTACATGCAAGACTCCTACATGGAAAATATCGAATTCTATCACTTTTATCGTCCAAAATTTATTGCAGAATGTGTTCTATGTAGTGATGCAGTCATTTTCAAAGAAAACTGAGACTCCAGTATAAAAAAAAACTAGCAAAATAAGAATGCAGGGCCGAGACTAACAAACGATAACAACATTCGGACAGATAATAGGAATCTCCAGTAATAGAAGAGCGCTCTCTCCTTTCATGGGGAGAAATCTTCGTGACACCACAGTCATCTGCAGCACAGGGAAGGTCTTTACAGGTGTCAATTTCTGTCTGCGGAGGGTGCAAAACGTGTTACAAATTAGATCTTGTATTTCAGAAATATCGGTATTCTGGAGCATCACAACTTTTCTATTTTTTTAGGATAGCGGAAAGATAACGCATTTAAAAAAATATCTCGGACTCTGGTCATAAAAGCATGGTGTAACTTCCAACAACAGAATTATTTTATTCTGTGAGCATGCCAGTGAGGCCATTTTAATATCATTTTATTTTTAATTTTCAGAAAATTTCTAGAAATTTTTCTCAAAACTGTAGGTAACACTTTCATTGTTTTCCTGGAAGATAAACTTGTAGGAGAATTTATCAGGTCGTTCCATTTGGGATAAACGTTTTAGTATTTGCTGAATTTTTATAAAATAAAATATTTAACAGTATTATATTAAATAAGAATGTTGTATACAATTTTATTGCTTATATTCTGGAGTATTTTTGTTCACAAATAGAGGTCAAAACTTTTAGAAAATCTGTAACAAATCGAAATCCCATAAAATGCGGAGCATCTTTATGTATGAATATAAACTTGAACATTTTTGATGCCTAAGCTAGACGGAACATTAATGATATATTTCAGAATGATACAGTTAGTATATCCACGGTAAGACGATGGTTTGGGAATCAGGGAGTTATGATCTTAGAAAATGAAGCCCATGGAAGATCTGAAAGCGTTAAAACTAAAGGTAAAGATAACTCCATACAACTGATAGAGAATATCCTGCTGAAGTCGACATATCCCCAGTTTGGAGACATTGATTCAGAAAGGAGAAACTCTTTTACCACACGAGTTCACAGATTAGGCACAACTTGTAATGCTCAGCAGATTTATTTGCACATCGATGAGCATTCAGCAAAGAAATTGTTCCTTTTTGGACCCTCTCATTACTTGTAATCAAAAGTGGATACTGTATATAGATGGTAGATGCTCTCAGCACATTGACTGGTTTAATCCCGCCTCTAGCTTATGTCGAAAGAAGCAGTTGTCGACGATTTGGTAAGTCAAATCAATCCATCACAGCTTCAAACAATTAATGCTCATCATTATTGTCAACAATCGATATCAGAAATTGTTTTAATCAGAACCAGCTGAATCGAAAAGGCGTTTTCACAAATCACGCTCTAAAAACTGAATTAGTTGTAATATGAGGTTCTGCATCATCCACCTATTCACTAGACTTACTGACTTCTATTTCTTTTAACACTTGGGACAGTTTTAAAGGAATAGACGCTTTTGCCAATCACGAAGCTTTTACTGAATTTATTGACTCTATATAAAAAAGTATTCTTTGAAACTGGAATAAAAATGCTTTTATAATCGATGGCAGATGGGCATTTATATAGATGGTGCACATTTTTGTAATTAAATATATTGAAAAATCTGTGTGACCTCTTAAAAGTTACATATTCAAAAAATTCATTTCATGTGGAATAACCCAATGTTATTAGCATGCTGCCAGAAAATTAAAACAATAAAAAGCTCTGGTGTTGATAAAAAATACAGGATATATTTAGAAATATGGAGATAATTTAGTTTAAAAGCTGTCTTTAAAGTAAGCAGTTCATCTAGTAATAGCAGTAATAGCAGTAAATTTCAAATGCCAATTAATTCAATTCATTAAAGATTTTTTATTGAATTTCAAATAAATATAAAAAACAAGTAATGTAAAAAAAAAAAAAAAAAAAAATTTAAGTCAATTCCTACTTTTTATTTCACTCTATCGCAGAAAGTCCTTTATAAATAATTGTCATTCATTTTTTAAGTTTATCTGGCACCATCTATTGGTAGATAGATGCCATTTAAATCTAAAAACTAAAATTAATTAATTAAAACTAATTACTGAATTAATACTGTATTAACATCAGTGTCATCCACTACAAGTTAAAAAAAAATGTATTCGAACGTGAGTGGATGACTAAAAAGTATTTTATGAACGATTGAAAATTTGAACAAGATATATATAGGAGAGTGTGAGCTAATCGAAGGAATTGTATAACGTTCGTTTTTACCCTTTTAACACATAACAGAAAACAAAACAAAAAACAAACAAAAAAGACCAAAAGTATTGCAAACTTGGAAATAAATTTGGAGATATTAAGGAATATTTGGAGAAGTTTCTGCAAATTTAACACTAAGAGTGCTTGTTAAAAACGTGAAGAGATTTTCTCAAAAGTTCATTTTTCCTACTGTCAGCCGTTTATTATCAGAGCTGGAAGCCATCTATAAGCAGAGAATCTATTTTCTTAGAATAAACCAAGTTTTATCTCTAATTCATTCTTTCGCAAAAATTTTTTGCAAATTATTTCTTAGTGTTGTGTACCTTGTTTGTTCTTTGAGAATTATATTTTTATTAAAAGTCATCTTTCGGAAATGAGCTATTTTGAGAAAATTCCACACAGAGTGAAATCAAGGGGAAAATCGAATCCTGCACACTATTTTCTTTGAAAAATAATAGATTCCACAAAATAAGTGCGACTCGAATCGAATAAGAACAAGAGAGGGAAAATTTAATTGTGACGAGAAAAAGGAAAAGGACTCGTTCGTTAGGAACGAAAGTCTCTTTCGTTCAAGTGCAATTTCACGTTTTCTTGAGGAAAGAAATCGTAAACGCAGGCATAAAATACAGTCATAAAAGAGAATGAACAACAAGAAATAGGATACTACAAGGCATGAAGTCTCTATGAAATTTTTTTCATGGAATAGTTTAAATATAATATGGAAATGAATTGGTATTATTTCTATTATAAAATTGCAATAATCCATTTCTAAAAGATAATGCGACCTGGATGATTTGATCTTAGGGAGTGTTGCATCATTTGAAAGCTTATTAAGAATCTATGCTGAAACTGGGGAAAAAAAAACCTCAGAAGAACTTGAATAACAGGAGTCCTAACTATTTAGAAACAAATAGTAGAAATTAAAAAAGCATTTGCATAAAATGCATATTCTAATCAATAATGATTTCAAGAAAACATTTTCAGACATTATTTTCTTAAAATTGAATGGCTTTTACCGTAAAACGTTTGATACACAAACAAGAACATGACATGAGACGTGTGAAATAGCAACAACATAAAATTGGGCAATTTGCTCCATGTTCTATTGTCTTTTTGCTATTTTTTTTTTTTTTAGAGTCACAATGGTAAATATTTTCCTTCAAAGTAAAATAAATTGCAGACTTTAATATAAATGTGTTTTTAAACATCGCTTTAAATCTTTAAAAATCAAAACTTTTACAATATATTTTAAATTACTTTCATGGAAGTCCAAAATCTAGAAAATGAAAATAATTTAAAAGGAATAAGTATAAAACTTTGTATAATAATGGTGTTGAACTTTAATTCAAAAGTTTTGAGCACATAAAAAATAAATAAAATAAAAGTATAGAGTTCAATAGCATTTTTTTATTTAATATTTTACTTTCATAATAATAGGAAACTGGTTTCAGCAATGATTTATGTTTCAGTAAAAATCATTATTTAATATTTTTTTTTTTTCTTTTCATTCGAACATCTAATGTTACAATAATTGTAAAATGAGAGTTATTATGAGATCCTTGATGAATATAATAATACTTATAAAAAAAAAACCTTCATCCTTATTTACTGTAAATAAATGACTAATATAGAAAATTATTTTGCCTTATTTCAAAAGAAGATTTTGATAAAAGATAATAATAATATTATTTACCTCAATTTAATAAAATATATTTAGAAGTCTAAATTTTAAAAATAATATTTCATGTTATTAAATTAATCTGAAATTTAGATTCAATTCAAAATAGCTGCAAAACGTCTTTTTTTTTTTTGTAATTTACATCAAATGTCTCATTGAAATGATATTTTGCATTAGCTAAAAATACAAAAAAAAAAAATAAAATCTTTAAATTTAAAAGAATTTAATGTGGTAAAGAGAATTTTTTTCTTTCTCTTTCACGCGTAAGAATTTAAAATTCTTTTTATGAAAATCATCATTTTCATCAATAGTGCATAAGTAAAAAAATAATAATAAATAATTCACCATTTTGAGTGTTTTCAATTTAAGTAATTGCAAGTGAATGATCGAAAAAAACTTTAGAATTGGATAAATTTTAATCTTAATAGTTGTTCATTGCAAAAAAATCATTATTTTTTCTAAAAAAGCTATTAAAAAAAAAAAAAAAAAACTAAAGAAATGTTGCTGTTGCAAATCTTGATTTTTCTATTAATTATACGTGTAAAAAAAATAATAAAAAAAAAAAAAAAAAAAAAAAATACGATTCGATTCAGTGATCATCGATACACCGTTACTCGGAATCGAAATCCCGCAGGGCCAGAACTTCATTGATACAAAAATTTAATAAAAGAAAATTCCAGCAGCAAGGCTGTGGCTCAACTCAGGAAATGAAGGCCTTTCAATTGTTTTATTACCAGAAATTAAGAAGTTTGGAAACTATTGAATAGAATAAAAACGTTCTTAAAAATGGGATTTACCTTTTGGTTTCTTTCACTTTTATTTTTACTTCACATCCTTTCGTTTTCAATTAAGGAAAGGAAGACATTCTTTTTATGCGAAATAAAAATTAAATAAGGCCACACGTTTAAAAATAATCGTAAAAAGCAATGAAGGAATGTTTCATTGAATAAAAGAAATTAAAAAAAAAAAAATGTTTTTTTTTTTTCTTCATTTATCTGGGTTTTTTTTTTTTTTTTTTTTTTTTTTTTTTTTTACGAGCTTTAAAAAGTTTATTTTTTTCAAAGTCGTATTTTATAAACAGTACGGAATTGTCTCAATCATTTAAATTCATTGCAAAAAAAAAAAAAAAAAAAAAAAAAAAAAAGCAACAGTATAGAATTCCATGGTTTCTTTCGTTCACGCTATGCTGTGAAAAAAAGGAAGCTTTTAAATAAAGAACTGCAGAAGAAAAAAAAAAATTAGTAGAATAAAAACTTTTTTTTTCTCTTTTTTTTTAATTTAATGAATGTGTAAATTTGAGTGAACGTAAAAATATTATTAGATATCCCATGAGTTTTTTAAAAATAAATAATGTTGATCAGAAAGCAATTCAAAAAAATTTAATACATGCATTTTTAATCTTTTAGTTTGATCAAGCAGTTTAGCAGATACATTGCTCTAATCAGCGCCCAAATTAGATTAACAAAGATTCAGCCCTGTTGGCTGATGATTGACAACTCAATAACCATTCATTAATCCATTTTCTTCATAATTCGAATTGAATGCACTTTACGTTTTGTATTTATTTTTGTTTTCCTGAGTCATAAAACTTTAGACTATTTAGACTGACCACGTAACTGTCTTACTTCCTATGCATCTAGAAAATAGTTGATTATTCTACTGTTGTGTAATATATTAAACATTTTTCGGGCAGATGTTTTAAAAATTTACTTTGAAATCCTCACTGTCATCAATCTTGGAATTTTTCTTTTAAATTACAGCGTATGATTATTAGAAATACTCCTATCAATTTATCAATTAGTTTAATATTTAATTAAGTAAAATAGACTTTCCCTCTCAGAAGCGTTAGCGTAAGAGCACATCGTAGAATCGTTCAAACAGTTGGTGAATATTTCAAACTTTCAGTTTCGAGCATTAAATACTTTTTACAATACTTCACGAAGCGTGAGGACAATTCTTTTTTTTCCTTCCAATCTTTCATAACTGGGTATTAACAAGTAACAAAAAAAAAAAAATTTTAAAGCCAATTCCTACTTTTTTTTTCATTATATTGCAGAAAGTCTTTTATAAATAATTTTCCTTCATTTTTTAAGTTTATCTGGCGCCATCTATTGGTAGATATATGCAACTTAAATCTAAAAAAAACAAAATTAATTAATTAAATTTAATTACTGAATTAATATTTGAAAAACTGTATTAACATCCAGTGTCATCCACTACAAGTTCAAAAAAATGTATTTGAACTCGAGTGGATGAATAAAAAATATTTTATGAACGATTGTAAATTTGAACAAGATATATATATAGGGAGAGTGTGAGCTAACAGAAGGCATTGAAAATGAAGCAGATCTAAAATGTCAACATACTTAAAATATGTGTCGACTATTCATTAAATTATTCGTTGTTTTCCAACAAATGATATTTATAAGATTAATTATGTATAAAATCGAAATTTTGAAGTACAATATTTTTATAAATACGTGAAGTACAATAAATGAAGTACAAATCGCTCTTATTTATCGATCATCTTCTTAAAAAGCCTTTTATTTCATGAATTTTTTTCTGTATCATTAATTTTTCTGAATTCAATTCTATTAGATCAAAGCATAGGTAACCTTTCAATAGACAACGTAACCTGGAATTAAAATATATATATATATATATATGTTTCTAAAACACGATACAAAACGTATTATTGTATTTGTGACTTTTTTCATTTTATCTAATAACATATTTTGACAGTAATATATATATATATATATACACTGAAGTGACAAAAGTCATGGGATACCTCTTAATATCGTGTCGGCCCTCCTTTCGCCCCCTGCGAAGTGCAGCAACTCGACGTGGTATGGACTCAACAAGTCGTTGGAAGTCTTCTGCAGGAATATTGAGCCATGCTGTCTCGATAGACGTCCATAATTGTGAAAGCGCTGATGGTGCAGGATTTTGGCACGAACAGACCTCTCGATGATGTCCCATAAATGCTCGATGGAATTCATGTCGGGCGATCTATGTGGCCAGATCATTCGTTGAATTGTCCAGAATGTTCTTCAAACCAATCGCGAACAGTTGTGGCCCGGGGACATGGCGCATTGTCATCCATAAAAATCCCATCGTTGTTTGGGTACATGAAGTCCATGAATGGCTGCAAGTGATCTCCAAGTAGCTGAACATAAGCATTTCCAGTCAATGTTCGGTCCAGTCGCACCAGAGGACCAAGTCCATGCCATGAAAAAACAGCCCACACCATTACGGAGCTACCACCAGCTTGAACCAGTGCCTTGCTGACAGTTTTGGGTCCATGGCTTCGTGGGTCTGCGCCACACTCGAACCCTACCATCAGCTCTTACCAACTGAAATCGTGACTCATCGGACCAGGCCACGGTTTTCCATTCATCTAGGGACCAACCGATATGCTCACGTGCCCACGAGAGTCGCTGCAAGCGATGTCGTTCTGTCAGTAAAGGCACTCGAGTCGGTCTTCTGCTGGAATAGCCCAAGAAAGCCAAATTTCTCCGCACAGTTCTAACAGACAAGTCCCTTTGTACGTCCCACATTGATTTCTGCGGTTATTTGACGCAGTGTTGCTGTCTGTTAGAATTTACGACTCTTTGCAGACGTCGCCGGTCTCGGTCGTTAAGTGCAGGCGGTCGACCACTGCGCTTAACGACGACCACTGCGGTCGACCACTGCGCTTCTTTTCCATGGTGGGACGTTATGCCTGAAATTTCATACTCTCGGCACACTTGACACAGTGGATCTGGGAATGTTGAATTCCCTAACGATTTCGAAATGGCATGACCCATGCGTCTAGCTCCAACTAACATTCCGCGTTCAAAGTCTGTTAATTCCCATCGTGCGGTCATCATCACGTCAAAACCTCTTCACATGAATAACTTGAACAGAAATGAAAGCTCTGCGAAAGCACTGCGCATTTATACCTGTTCTACGCGATGCTACTGCCATCTGAAAATTTGCATATTGCTATCCCATGACTTTTGTCACATCTGTATATATATATGACGAAAGAATGTACATGAATTCTAACAATCAGTAGACTTCGTGGTAAAGAAATATGACAAATAATGCAATCCTTTTTGTATCGAGCATTAATACTGTACCAGAAAGAAAAAAAATATTTTTGGCTATTTTGCTTCAAATACTTGCTCTGCGGAAAAGAAAATGTCGTTTTTTATATTTTTATATTTATTTTTGTAGCGACGACCCGACAGCAAAATTGAATCAGCTTTTTTTTTTCTTTCTCCTTCTTTTTCTTCGGAAATTATTTCTAAATAAGAGAAAAAGAAAAACGAAAAACTAAGAACGGACACACATCGAAACTCTGGTTAAAAAGTTTAAAAAAAAAAAAGTGGAAAAGAAACTTGCAAAAAGTAATATATATATATACGTAAAAATTGCTGACTGTGGTAATAATAGTGTTCAGAAAAAGCTTTTTAAAAACATCGAGCCAATTTCCTAAAAAACATATTTTATTTTATTTTTATAACAAATATTTTGTTAGCCCGACGTGTTCTAAAAATATAATTCAGAATGGAAAATTTCGTTTAAGTTACAATTTCAAGCAATGTCGCTTTTAAAATAAACTTTAATTTTATGTATGGTTTTCTATTTTTATTAATTTAATGTTTTATAAAAATGCTAAATAATATAAATAAGTCATATATAATAAGTGATATGAAAATGATATACATATTTTATTTATAAGTGATTCGAAATCATGCGTTCAGCATGAATATACTTGTAATAAAATATTCGAAATAGTAGAAGTCAGCAAATATAACAAACAAAATCTGTTTGTTATATTTGCTGCATGTACATCAATCAATATTAATTTTCTGTACAAAATATAGATGTTATGCTGTTCTGCATTGATAGCCTCACTTTCCACTTACATATGCTGTTGTCTAAGGACAAATAATGAAAGTAGGTCAGGTTTAACTACTACACGTTTGTGTGTCGTATCGGAGAAAATATGAAAAACGCCTTCAACGTAGACTGACTGTCAGTATGAAATGCCTGTATACAATGAATTCAACAGTCTGACACAATTTCTTTTCTGAAGTGACTGCAATGCATGCAACCAACAGCGAACTCTAACGTGAACCTTCCTGCATGATAACCGCTGGCCTTACCCTTGAGCCACGAGTCACACCGGAAAATTATAGTTAAGTACCTTTTTTTTATTTCGTTGGATTTTATGATATCAATAATTGACATGTGATTGATTTGTAGGAATCAATATCGAAATAGCAAATATATCCGCTTTCACAACTTCAACCTCAACGAGTAATAAAAAAAAAAAAAAAAAAAAAAAAAAATTAAAGTCAATCCCTACTTTATTTATAAATAATTTTCATTCATTTTTAAGTTTATCTGGCGCCATTTATCTATAGATACATGCTAATTAAATCTAAAAAAAAAACTAAAATTAATTAATTTAATTTAATTACTGGATTAATAGTTAAATAAACTGTATTAACATCAAGTGTCCTCCACTGCAAGTTCAAAAGAAATGTATTTGAACTTGAGTGAAGGAATAAAAAATATTTTATGAACGATTGAAAATTTGAACAAGATATATATATATAGGGAGTGTGAACTAATAGAAGGAATTGAAAAAAGTATGTTCACTTTATTTTACATCTGAATCTGTGACATGTCAAGCTCATGAACAGAAATGCAGTTGGGAAATGAGAAAGTATTTATTTATTTATTTTTTTTTTTTAAATTAAGGCTGTAGGAATATAATTTTATCAATAAAACATTTAAGGTTCAAGAAAGGTTAACTTAACCTTAATAGCAATAATTAATAGCAAAAATTCGGCCCCTATTGTCCATTTTTTGAAATTTCTGATTAATAAGACGTAAAAAGTGCATCCTTATTTGTAGTCAAAATAGCCATTGAATGGGGTGTTTTTAAAAATTTACTTTTAACTTAAAGCATTTTTTTCAAAATTTAAATAATTAAAACTTGAAATATTTTTAGGGTACTGAATTTTCTAACCCTGTTCTTAAGACACATTTGGATAGGTTACACATGACAGTAGCTGGAAAAAGTTGCTTGTTGCTGTTTTTTACAGACCATTGATTTCCCATTTCAAACTTTTCAATTGGAGTGCAAAAAGAAGTTTCTATGAATATGTATATGATACCGAAATCTGTTATCACACATAAAATTGTTTAAAATTTTGATTAAGCCAATCTATCAGTTAAGAATTATTGTTTAACAAGAAGAATTTTGTCATGAAAGCAGGAAATCTCAAGCAATGTACAAAAAACGTGACCAGATCCCACTGCTTTTGAAATCAAAGAAGATATTCTGTTTAATAACAGATAAACGTTTATCACAAAAATACTTCGTAATCTTTTGTTGTTGAAATTCAAATGTTAAATATAATGAGGTAAGTTATGAAATAAATGTTAACGTCACTGTTAAATATGCAAAGCAAAATCTAGCACTAGAAATCAGAAGGAAGTCACAACAATAATGGAATCAATCATTAATAGAATTTGAAGTCACAGAAATAATGATTGCAAAATCAACAATATCGTAATCAACCAACAATGATTGCAGTATTGTAACAGCAATAATAATTATTCAACAATGATACACAGTTACAATAATAATGAGATTCACCAACAATGATTGCAATAGTAACATCAATAATTAAATTAACAAATAAAATTTTTATAGTACAGTCACAGCAATAATAAAATTATCCAACAATGATTGCAATACAATATTAAAAACAAAATTAACAAACACTGATTGCAGTTATGTCGATGTTATCAAACATCCATAACGAAATCAACAAACAATAGTCACAGCATAGTAACAGCAATAAATAGAATTAACCAACATTGATTGCAATATAGTAATATCAACAATGGAATTAACCAGTAATAATTTCATCACAGTCACGGTAAAAATGGTGTATAATTATATAGTAACAGCAAATATGAAAGCAATCAAAAATGACCGTAATAGAGTGGCCAATCTTTCAAAAACTAATCTCTAATCGGCAGCATTCAATGACTGTTGCAATTGATTTGATTGCCAGCATGTGTTCACCTGCGTAACTTTCATGACCAGACGCTGTTCACGTCACCCTTTTTATGGTTTTGTTTTTGTCACTCCCCGGTCATTTTGTGCTAATTAGACCGGGACCTACAGTTTAACGTGGATAGCAGATATTCATGCCACTGTCAGGATTAGAGCCTGAAGCCTGTGGTACCAAAGGCCAGAGCGCTAGCCAGGCCATTAGGGCCGACATCATTTTTATGAAATTCATCTAAACGCATGAAAATAAGTTATACAGAATTTTTTTGCAAAAAAGATTTAAATTGTCTTTTCCATTATTTCAGGAATGAAAGACAAAAACTGAGAACACCTTCTACAAATTTCAGTTTTATAACTGTTGTTAACTAATTTTTGTTTAATAGCTTTCTTATCTAATAATTTGCAAACATGAAGCTTCTTGGCGAGCATATTTGCGAGGTTCTATGTAAAAGACGTAAAACTTTCACAGATGATTTTCAAGTTTTCATGTTTTTGAGTCCCCCGTAGCCTTTTAGTCCAGTGAGTTATTCGATTCGTGTTTTATTCCACTAAATGTTAGAGTGGAAAGTATGTGCAGCGGAGAATCTTTTATATGTATGTATATTTTCCTTCTCGCATATTATAAATGTATATATATAGTCGTTCATTTTTGCAAAGCAGGTGGTGCCGAAACAAGTGAATTATGCAGGAGAAAGTATTCGAACAAAAAAGCATGGCACATAAAAACGCAAACGACTTTTGCTCTTCATTCTCGCAGACGATAATCGACGCGCAGACAATGACAAAGAAAATTCAAAAAAAAAAAAAGAAAAGAAAACAGAAGCACGCGAGACAATTACCAACTTCCTAAACGAGGTCACCCCGCCCTCCCGCCAAAAAAAGAAGAAAAGTAAAGAAAGGAGTGAAAAAAGAAGGATGGGGGAGCAAAAAAGAGAACCCTTTGATCGTGCTTCGAAGAATGCCAAGAAAACTTGAAAGAAGCGCTATGATAGTGAGGAAGGATAATCCTTTTCTGCGAAAGAAAAAAGGGGGAAGGCGAAGTGAAGTGAAAAGAAAAAATGAACGTCAAGTGTTAAAACAGATTCGAAGGAGGGCTTTGTTCGTTCTAATCATATAATAATACTGCTCAGTTTCCTAAAAGTGCTGATAATGTATCTGTAATGAAAAGTGATACTTTATTTTTGGAAGGAGGAAATCTGAATTATTCTGTGACCATTGACCCGATTTTCCGCACAATTGGATCGCTTATTCGACACAATCTTTCTTTTGGCAGGGAGAGATTCTCTGGCGAAAGCCCTGTTTGTGTCTGCGAGGCAGCACGTGTTGCATCAGCAGAACTTTGCGATTGGAAAAATGCTGAATTCGTATCGCTTCTTTTTAATTGGTCTCCGAAGAATGACTCATTTTCTTTTTAGTTTTTCCGCAAAATTTCATTTACTTCG